>LR736869.1:6947544-6963597 GCA_902654985.2 Oryctes borbonicus | reverse complement strand
CACGTGATTCCTTCGACTCCCTTCGCTGATTTCACTAATTTGCTTTTTCAAATTTTCAATTATTGTCACATTCATTGGATGATGTTGAAAATTAGCGAAATCGCACTAAAGCGTGATTCTATCGATGAGAAATGAGGGCCGATATTAAAAAGGGGAGACGCAATGAATCCCTTGTTTGCTTAATTCTATCGATACGCCATGTGTAATTTACGACATTTTGTTTTTTCCCTATATACATATCTAGGCAAACTCCATGCAATAAAATGTTATTAATTTACTGTTGGTGACACTTCCTTTCCTTAAAGTTGTAAGTGTTACTCTTTAGAAGAAGCTACTCAAAAGATTTCATTTTCAGATCAAATTTCTATGACCAGTACTGTATGTAGGTACAAAATTATTCAAGCTCCAAACAATTCATACTTCTTTTATACAGATTTTCTCAAAAATTGTCTGCTTCATTGGTCCATTTAGTAGTATTACAATTAAAAGATTGTGATAGTAAACTTAAATAAAATTGTTGATACATTATTATTATATAAGATAACGTTTTTGCTGTAAATAATTTTATAATTTATATTGTTGATAAATAAAAGCGATTACAATCCATTACTGTGTACATATTCTCTAACCCGACGATACCTAACGCAAGCTTTGTGTAATTAAAATAGGAGAATTTTATTGTAGCAAAATGTGCTCGGAAAAACTCACAAAAGGTAAAATTAAGAATGTTCCTAGTCTCGAACATTTCTCAAAGATTTAACCGAAACTCAACAAAAAACTAACTTACTCTGAGTTGGGACACTTCCTGGTACGAAAACCGAAAACGTATTTGTTGCAATGAATTCTTTTCCAGGATTCCACAATGTCCAGACTCGGAGCTTCCGAAGACACGTTCAAGCACTCCTTTAGCAAATTCTTCGCATCCGATATCTGGGACTCGAGTTTCCTGTTCTCCTCCACGGTTTTTTGAAGGACGGCCTGTAGATATTGTGCGATTTCATCTCGATCAACGCTATCCAAATCTGCTAACATGTCTATATCGTCCACGTCCATCTGAAAACAACGCAAACTTGTTATATTGTTGAGAAAAAATTTTTTGAAGTTTTTAAAGTTTTCAACTTAGCACCTAGCGGCTTTCATGAGACTACAAACAATCGAAATACGACCATTGCATGTGATAGATCTTAAGCTGCTGGGCATGGTTTTTTTTTTACTTTTATCAATTGGTCTAACCGTTTTGTATTAATTACTTTTTTTCAGTTTCGGAGCTATAGCCTTATGAAGTTTGAAAAAAATTTAAATAGTTCCCCTAATTCAAAACGAATACACTGATATGAAGATAAGGGTGAATAGCTGAAATAATCTTGAAATGGACACATTCGCCTTAATTTTTCGAAACTATTTGAAATTGTACAATGCCAAGGATTTTCTTCATTTGGGTAATCTGAAACTTTCTAGCCGATCGCAAAAACTAGCATCTTTTTTCAAATTCAGGTTTATTCCTACTTCGTGATTCTCCCATCCCGTTAATCCGCCCGAATGGTTCGTTGGTACCTCGTTCCCGCGTTTACGAATGCGATAGCCTTCTCACTCGATAAAAATCTCCTCCGAGCGAATCTTTGAGTCTAAGAAACAGTCGATACCATCCTAAAAAAAAACTATTTATCTTTTTCAGATCTTTCGCAATCCACTGTTTGGACTGCGCCTTAGCTTCAATAACTTTCAATAGCTTATCACCGTGCGCCTTGGTTGTAGAAACAACATGTTGAGGCTTTCATTGTTTTTAATGCGCGTTTGATATCAATGCTCCCGATTATGGATTGCCTGGAAATGATGTCGGCATTACGTGAAATTGTGTAAATTTTACACTTTTGGCCGAACATTGGTTCGCAACGTCCTTAGCCAATAATTAGGCGAACCATCTACTTTTGTCGTGCACCGACTTTTAATTAACATTTCCTGCAAGTTGGCTTAGTGTTGTTTGCCTACCGTGACCTCGTATGTTTACAGCGCTTGGCAATTGATCTTCAACTGATGCTGCACCAACTGAATTGGTTTGACATCGACTTATGTCACTCAACTGTTTACTTCCAAGCGTCATTTCCCGATTGTCGACCCTATCGACCGTGGCTAACCGTTACGGATATTGCGCCGACCGTACTACGTTGTACCAGCTGAATGCCAACCGTCAGCCAACCACTATTAGAGACGACCTTTACATACAAATTTCGAGATAAAGAACTTTCATTACGCCTCATACTATATTTTTTCTACGGACGGCAACGAATGCAACATTTAAAATAACTTCTATCGGCTTTATTCTCCACATTCCAAAAATTGTTAAGCGCTATGGCGTAAAGAATAGTTAAAGTAAAAGTAAAGTAAAGTAAAGAATAGAATAGTTTGAGGTTGTTTCCCATAAGAAATTTGAAAATAAATATTATGACGTCGCAGCCATTTAAAAATCGCAACACTAAATAATCTTGACATCATTTCAAACCAAATTGCTTGAGGACGAACATTTTCTTAATTTTACCGTGGACCTACCTGCCGATGCAATTGACGTTATCAACCTAATTTTCTCGTATATGCGAAATTCGGAATAAGTTGGGTAATTCTCTCGTCGATCAGCTATTTTGTATCTCTTCAAACTACCATCCCAAGAACTGTTTGTCGCTCGAGAGCGAGAATTTGATATTTTTCGCTTCTTTTCTCAAACGTAAAAATCCAGCCTTAATCACTTCAGGCTATCTGCTGTACACCGTTCAGCGAACTATAATTTTCCAATTTCAACCCGTGCGATACTCTTTCCCTTGTTACTGGTTCATAACGCTCCAGAGAGAGGTAGTGGAATCAATTGTTTACCTTTAAATTGCGAAACTTTTCCAGGACATTCTAGAACTCTAGATCTGACGTCAAATTTACATGACAATGCTTGTTATGACGGGCCCAAACCCAACACGAATTGAAGAAATGCAACCTAGACCGCTAAAGGGGGAAAAGGTCGTGCTGAATTGTTTAATATATTCGTCTTTGGGCGCTGAAGAACTTTCGGTCCGTTCTTTTTAATACATTCTCCCTTTCCTTCTCCATCTTGCCTCATACATCCATTATATAACGAAATTCGGCAACGTACATTTTTAAAATCATGGCAATTCTTAAATATGAAGCCACACATGTGGCACCCCCGCGCAACCATGTACAAACATAACAACAAGCATGTTACAGCTCTACACTTGTTGACATTGAGATGGTAACGATTTCTTTGGCACCAAGACCATCATTCTGAAGTATAGAACAGAAAAATCAGCAAATAACAGAGTTTCACGGTGTAAGGTACCAACAATGTCATTTACAAAAATGACAAACAAAACGGGTCTCAAATTAGAACCTTGGAGCACGCCCAAAATTGAGTATACGTAGTGGGAGTAGTGGCATGATATTCTGCATAACGCAGTGAAAATCCTATTTGTGCATGTTTAGTCAGGAGAACATGATGATCAACCTGATCAAATGCTTTTTGAGAATCTGTATATATGACGTCCACCTGACCTTGTCCATCCATTGCTTCGGAGATGTATTGCGAGAAGCAATTCCAATTCGTGATCGTAGGTCTCCCACGAAGAAAAGCATGTTGGTTACGCGATTGTTTTCACAGAGGCAGATATGTGACAGCACCTTCGAAAAATTGCACAAACTTAACGTGGGACGATAGCTCGACCCTTTTAAAGACGGAGCAAATGTTTGATATTTTCCAAATTTCCAAGCACCAAGCACACAAGCACAAACTTCCGAATAAGTAACCTTGCAACTGCGCAAAAGCCTCTTAGTAAACTATATTCAGATTTCTTCGAAGCTACCAAGGCTTCTTCGTCCGTGACAGAGCGTACAATAACATTTAGAGAAGCATTCCAGCTATCAAATTCTCGCTTTCTTGTTCCACAGTTAAAGTGTAAATATTTTTGAAATAATCAGCAAAATTTGCCATGATTTCGGATGAGTTACCGACTTTATAGCCATCGTTATTCATACTTCCTGGAATTCGAGTGCACCTTCGCTTTTTACTGACAAAAGACCAAAATTCTGTTGAACCGCGCGCAAGAGACTCTTGTAAACATTTTTAATAAGTACACCACCCGATAAAAACATAGACGCGGTATCGTTTCTATTTACGAAACAAAGTTATATAAGACATTATATAAAATGTAAGTGGGGGTTATTAATACTTGTTATGTAAATAGTCCATTTAAGATATTTCTGGGTATTTATTGCTTTATGAGGGGTAATTGAGATTTTCCCAGATCAAAATAGGAATTTTAAATGCGACGAAAATTTACACCCTGTGCATTTATCACATTAATATAAGCGAAAATGTTTTAATTTGATACTTCTCTTTATATGCGGCGATTGTGGTGGTAAAGTGTACACATTTCACCGCGAGAAATTATATTTTATAAAGTGTTTGCAATATGGGTAGAAAAAACCAATTATCCTTGATAGAAAGGGGTAAAGTTCTAGCCTGGCACCAGGATGGTGTTAGTAAGAAGGAAATTGCTCGTCGGTTACGAAGAAGCGATCATTCCGTTAGAAATTTCCTAAAAGATCCGGAAAATTACGGCAAACCCAAAGGCCAGGGGCGACCGAAAGCTGTAAGTGGGCGGGATAAACGCATGATATTGCGGTGTGTATCCAATTCTTCTGCGTCGGCGAGAGTTATTGCAGAACAGGCGGGGGTACAAACGCACGTGCGTAACGTTCAAAGGATTTTAAAGGCGTCACCGGTAATATCACGGAAGAAAATGTTGAGAAAACCGCCACTTTCGGCGAAACACAAAGAAGCGAGGTTGAGATTTGCCGAAGAACACGTATCCTGGAAGAAACAATGGGAAAAAGTTATATTTTCCGATGAGAAACGACCGGATGGGTACTCGCATTATTATCATGATCTGAGAAAGGAACCAAAAGCGAAAATGACCAGACAATTAGGGGGTGGATCTGTGATGATATGGGCAGCGATTGGATTCCGCGATAAAAGTGGGATAGTGTTTTGCACGAACAAAATGACATCTGTGACGTATAAATACTTATTGCGTGACAATCTTCTACGTTTTGGAAACCAAAGGGCCGGGCGAAATTTTGTTTTTCAGCAAGATAACGCGCCAATTCATAAAGCAAACACCATTACTGAATGGTTTAAAGAGAAAAAGATTAAAACTTTGCAGTGGCCGGCACGGTCACCAGACTTAAACATTATTGAAAACATGCGGGGTGAATTGGCACGTCGCGTTTATGGCGAAGGCCGTCAATATTTCACGGTACAGGAACTGAAAATTTCAATAGTGACTGAATGGCAGAATATCCCTCAAAATTATGCGTTAAATTTATATAAATCTATTAATAACAGACTATTGGAAGTGATTAAGAACAATGGAGGATCTACGCATTACCGATCACTCATTTATTGATTTTTGTTTTACATTTGCAACAGAGCGTCTAAATTTTTGTCGCAGAAATTGTTTAAACATTGGAGTAATAATTTATTATTTAGTTCATATATTACTGGAGGAGATATTTTTAAGTTTATTTTACTTTTACGAATAAAAACTTAATTAGGTATCTTGCTAGTTTCGCAAAGAAATGTTGTAACCCTTAAAACCCGTAAAACATCTTACCGCGTCTGTTTTTCTCGGGGGGAGTGTAACTTACCCGAATGCCGAACAGGATATTACGCAATGCAATCCACGCTTTGGGCGTTCAATACCGAGGGCCAATCATTTATATCTAGATACCCATAGCCTCTGCTATCTCTTTAGCCTTAATTTGACGGTTATCAAATAGTTCATCAGCAGTAATTGCAGTTTTTGACTGTCTCGAACGTTCATCAACCAAGCTTATACGGCTACGTGCAAGCTTGTAATAATTAAATATAAGGGAAGATATTAATTTTCTTAAGAAATAATAATAAAAGGCCGCTCTATTAGCCATTGTCAATTATTACTGCGAAATGCTTCGTGTGCGGGTCACCATTTTGAAAATTATAAAAATTAATTGCTCTTGCATTATTAAGCGCTTAAAATGAAATTGCTTTCCGTTGCATTCAGATTATGGTTACTTCCGAAAATATTTTCCTTGATAACACAAAAAGATTATCAAGTAAAAGGAAACAATTAACGAAATTGCCTTCCTCGCGTACCGAACAACGTCATTTCTTTCATAAGAACCCGCACCAATAACATGTAAGAACATGCCGGTCAAGATTTTTAATCACCTCAGAGGTGTACTGTTCAGAAAACGTCAAAAAACATTCTTGGAAAGGATAAGGAGTATACTGATCTTGGGAAACTTCTTCGGATGTAACTTCTTCGCCCTCGAAGATAGAAAAATTTGGTATAACATCATTTTGGCGTTACCAACACGGCTTATATACGGCGCATGTATTTTACATTATGTAGTTTACTACAACGAACAAAGTTACAATCCCACCGGAATTTTGTACGTTTCAGGTTGGTTGTTTTTTGCCAATATAATCTTCGTATCAATCTCGCAACCTTTATACTTACTTATAACGAGAAATCAACACCGTAAGCTCGTATTAGAAATCCAAGAGCACAATAAGCTTCTCGATGTGGAAAGTAAAGTGTGCTATGATGTTGATTACCCTTCGATAGGGTTAATTGGATTCGTAATCACCTTTATGGGCATGCTTCCAATGATTGCATACTTTCTGTTAGCCGGGAGGGTACGTTTAGGACTAGGCAATATTGGAAGTCAATGTATTTTCTATGTAATAGCCTACATCGGCGATTATATTCAATACTCGATGTTAAATGAGAAACGGCTGCAATTTATTGCTTTGAATCGAAAAGTTCTAGACGCCGGTCTGCAGAAAGCAACTATTGACGAGAAAATAACGCTTACTTCTAACCTTGTTAAACTTCACCAGAAAATGACAACCTCAGCTTTGAATCTGAATTGTTTCTTTACTCCCGAACTTCTGCTATGCTTACACGTTTACATGGGAGTAATTATATGGACGTCTGATTTTATACTCGTCCATCTTGGAGGATTGGTGGTCAACGAAACCGTTAATCTTGCTTCTTTTGTAAGACTCGCGTCTGCGAGCTGCTATGTTGGATTCAAAATTGGTATTTGGACAAAGGTTACCAAAGAGGTAAGTACTACAAGTGAAGAAAGTTTTGCTCCTTAAATGTGCACAAGTAGAAAAATTTTTGTGAAATTTCTTCCTGCTTCATTTGTAACTGCATTTTCTCAACAATTCTAACGAAAAAATAATGTTTTTTTTCTGTATTTCGTCGGATCAGCAACAACGGATACCCATAAGCTGACCTGATCCGAAAATCTGCAACGCTGTATTAACTTATTTCAGGTTGCTACGAACTAAAATACCTTTATTTGTGATCAATAAACAATTACATAAATGTATCACAAAATCGGGGCCTGGCTCCCGTGGGAAATTATGACCCATTTAGTTACATGCAATTCCAAACAAATCCGAGCGACAAAAGAAATCATTTTATTTTTGAACCGTACCAAATAAAAATAAAACGATAAGATTGGTCCGTTGTAGTTAAAATGAAGACATTTCTAGAGTATTTGGTTCCAATTTTACGCTTAAATCGAGTTACAGCTAAAGTATTTTTTGATATCCACAGCTTAGTAAATTTAAAAAGAATGGTATTGAACGCCCTCTGTCCAATTCCAATATTATTCTTACTTCTTACTTGCTGTTATGGTAGCATTACTTCCTTCGAAAATTATAACCAAATTACTTCAAACCATGTTGTTAAAATAGGAAGCGTTTTGCATGTCTATATCGCAATGGTAACAGCATGGCTGAAGCCAATTTACTATTTTGCAAGGAAGAACCACTTCAAGAGATTAATTCTCCGAATAAATTTAGCAAATCAGAGGATTGGTTTGCATTCTAGAACTTGCACTTCGAATACATTGAAATGGATGCCAATTATAATTATTATTTCCTCAATTAATTTCACCATATTAAGAATCTTTTTCAAAGTACCTTTTTGGAGCTATCTAATATACTTTTGGGGAGTTCATGATGGTATATTCGACTACCACTTAACTTCTGCCATTTCCGAGGAAATCCGCACCCAATTCGAGAAGATAAATAAATATTTGTTAGCTTTCATTCTCAACAATAAAAATAAACTGATTTTCAAACAAATCGGTCATCAGGTGCAAATTTTCCTCAATCTAGAAAAGCTCGCTGAAGGTTATAATGATGTTTCTACCTTACCTACCATTATAACGTTGTTCAACATTTTTATCTTGGCGATTGTATATTTGTACATTGCTTTCGTCTTTTTTCGACGTACGTCAACCACGAAATGGTTGCAAGTTACCATTCTACTGTGGAGTACCTTTGCAAATGCTTTATGCTTTATATATGCTTATTTTATGGTGAAAAAATGGATGATTTTGCATAGCGAGGTAAGATTTTCCAAAAAATATGTTTTTTTTCGATGATCAATTTCGGAACCTTTTAAGGACATTTCTTCCTTTCCAGGCCCAAAAAACTGTCACCTACATCCACGATATATGGAACAATTTAGCTAACGAGGACCTCATCGACTATTCCGCTAAACATTTGCAACTGTTAGCACTGCAACTCTACAATACCAAACTATCCTTCACAGCGTATGGATTCTTCTCTATAGATTGGACCTTATTGCATAGAGTAAGCTAATATATTTATTATACGAGGATTGTTCTTATAACTATTTAGTCTCGTTTACAGGTTATAGCAACTGTTGTCACCTACGTTGTTATTCTGATCCAGTTCGAAATATCTTCGACATCCAGGAACAGTGCAGAAATATTTAATTTTACAGAACAAATCTATAATATTTGTGAAGATTTGTAGAAGACTTCTTTTTTTAATTAAATTTGCTCCTATAAAAGTAAATTGTTTTCCTTATTCTGAGTATTGCTCACAAAGGTGGAAACTAACAAATTTTCTATTGCGGCTTCCCTATTGTGTTTAACTTATTTTCATAATTTCTGCTCGTCAAACAACCTCAGAGAGAGAAAGTAAACTGAAGGAATTAATCGAGGAGATTTCGAAAGGAACAAATCTTTTTGCATTTTTAACTCATGCCACCAAAATTTTGACTTACATCTCCTCCTTGCTTCATTTATTTTTGTCCAGGTGCAATTGCAGTTGTTCCATCAAATCAACTGTGAAAACAAGAGCAATAGCACGCTTTTATGTCGGCGATGGGCAGAGCCTGTTCTGGGTGTTGATGACTGAGGTGATCAGGTAAAGAATCTTCGCCATGGGGCCAGATGATGAAGGTGTCACCAACATATTAAACCTCTCTCAAAGGTTTCAGCAATCCTTCCATTTCCCAAAGACAAATTTCGCTTCTGGCACTGCTTCCCGCTCAGTTAGTTTGGCCTCTGTCGTGGTTAACCTTGAGTCACCGTGCTAACTGTTGCCTACCACCTTTCCCTCTCCTGAAGGAGCCCCTGAAGATTGTGGGCGAAACGTCGAATTTTCGCATAAGAAAAGACGACATTACGCGGCTATTTCATTAAGAGATCTCGTTCAATTGAAGTACATTTAAGGGTGACTTGAATTTATATTATTCTATTTTTTTTTAATTTTTAAACGGAGCGTTATATACATTGTGAGTTATTATTGATAAGGACCCGGAATAGAAGAGAATAATAAAAACCGGAAGTATCTATTCCCCTACTTTGATAGGTTATTGTTTCACGCCTACTTAAACAACTTTGTCTAGTTCTACGTCTTCTAATGTCTTTAACGTTGAGTGGCAATTTCAAAAATAATAAACATTCGTTAAATTTGTTGAATTACAAAAAGTTTTCCGTAAAAAAAAATTAAATACGTATTTTATTTCTAGTTTGAACTTTTGTAGTTGATTAGGAATTAAATTTTTATTTGGGTTAATCTGTTTAAAGAGAAATTTTATGTTGGGTTTGTATACTTCATCGCTCGTATTCGGCGGCGTTTCGTTGGTTTATTATCAACATTTTCTCAAGTCTTCTTTATTTACAGAAGTCAACATTTTCAAGTTGATAAATCAACAAAATGTCGCCAAATACGAGCAATAAAATATACAAACCCAAAATAAAGAGCTTCTCTTTAAGCAGATCCATAAACCCACATAAAAAAATTAATACATCTCTATCAAAACTAACAAGAATGACCCTTCAAATTTCTTCAGAAGAATTTTACGAGTTAAGTTCTTCTTCTCGTTGTCCTTACCTTTAACTTTATTATTGGGTTACCTAAAAGCCACTGTCTCCTTTTTGCTGTTAGGTACCCAAAATTGGGATAATAATTCTAAAATAATGAGCTTTTAAAGCACAAGACCGCACGCAGAAATCATTAACATCGCCAGGATTTAGAAGCATGGAATATGAGATTATTTCGATTTATAAAATCTAAGACATAAATTTAATTGTTAAATACGAAGCTATATCTTGAAAAAAAAAAGTAGAAAAAAGTGAGTGTTTGTTATGTTTTGCACAAATAATTTGTTGACAAAGAAGAAGAAAACATTTCTTGAACAGGTCAACCTTTTACTGATTCTGGAGAAAATATTTAGAATGGTGCTATTCTCCTTGGATCAGGAACCGTTATTTAGGAGAATGGCAACACTGTGAAACCTTCATGCTCCTTCTTAAAGAGGCAATAAACTAAACCTATTTATACTCGGAAAATTAATCCAATTGCGCTGTGTTGCTAATACTAATTTATTAACCATAACAAATAAAAACATAGCTGCGTATTGATTAAAACAAACAACGAAGATGAGCCACCCTCAATAACAAAAAGAAAAATAATATTCCCTAATTTGATTACTTCCATTAGCAGAACGAAGGAACTCATAAAACTATAATAAATTGACCTTACATTGTTTCTAATAAATAATGGCTTCAATCAAATTAGCAACCTTTAACAATTTTAGTTCTAATTAACATTAGCGTAGATGCTATATCTGCTAGAACTCACTGTTGAGTTGACATTGGCAATAGCATACAAGAAGTGAAACATGGCAAGGTATCTAGGGACCTTATTTAGGAAGAAGCAAAAGACATTTTTAGAGCAGATGTACCCGTCTTTAACATTGTCTAGGATATTTGGGAATGTCCTATTTACCTTTGATGACGAACCGTCCTTCGTAGCAATAATCATGGCATTACCATTCTTCACCGTTTACATAGCGTGTTGTACCAATTATCTAGATATCATCAACATGTTTAAAACAATCACCATATACGAGCAAATTTCTGATAATTTGTTCTTTTCTGTCGCGATTATTGGAGCTTTAGTAAGACCGGTGTACTTCTTCATAATACGTAAGCAGCACAAGCAGATCTTTTTGGACATTCACCGTATTAATTGCATATTGGGAAAGGAGTATCAAACATATTATTTGATCGATTTTATCCTTCTAAGGAACATAGTCAGTACGATAGTTGCCAACATAACGTTTATTACAGCGAGCAAAGCTTTCCAGCTGTTAGACGCAACCCCAATCAACTATTTCATGTTCCTAATGAGCTTCAACGTCTGCAGCCTAAACGACAACTTCCAATACAGCGTCGGTATGGAAATTCAAAAGCAACTCAAGACCTTAAATCGGAATATCGGGGCGATAATACTGCCGGAAAGAGCAGTTACGGATGTCATGGAAATCGTTAATTGCAGAGTTAAATTATTGGGAATAGCGAAGCGATTCAATGAAATCTGCACGTTGCCTCTGTTTCTATCTCTATCTTTGCAATGCATGTTCTTAATTTGGATACTGCATTCCGCCTTCGTGATGCTAGTTTTCAAAATTCCTTACTACGAGTACTTGATATTGATGATTTCGATAAGGATGGCCCTCTCTATGATGTACGCCACTGTTTTGTTCGGAGTTTGGGCTTCCATTGCCGAAGAGGTGAGAAGAAAACTTTGTCCATTTAATGAATATTAAGATAACCGAATGCTTTAATAGTACAGTGCAATAAAGTTCAGCAGCACCAATGCTGAGCTGTATCTTGAGGGTCAAATCAAATTTTACTTGTTTATTTTCTATTTAAATATAATTCTAAAAAATACCAATCAAGCAGGACGACTATAAGCGGAACTTAGATACCAAATATTCAAAAAAAAAAGTTTCTGAATTTCAATCAAATTGCTTCAAGTTTAAACACGGCTCATAATTTAAAAATTCATAAAAGTCAATCGGATTTACTTGCTTCCGCCGTTTCACATCAACCGGATCTTTAAATTTAATCTAATGTTTTCAGCATCAGGAGGAATGAAATCAATAAATCGCTTCAGAAATTGTTGTTTAAGACCTTAGATAATTGAACGGGAAAAACGGAAAAAACTCGGCTTGGTCCTTTTTTCTGCAATTTTACAAAGTTAGTCTTTGGTCGGGTCTCCAAAAAGTATAAAATTTATTTTGAATGCCTTGATACTGATTTTTTTGATCTGCAAAAAAAAACGCCAATTTCCAAAATCACTCGGTGCCTGATAAAAGTGATTCATAATGGTTGTAATTCTTTTTTTAAAATGCTGAATTTAATTTGTTGCGCATATTCAAGTTAATCTCTCCAATAAACACACGAAATTATCTTTAAATCATCAGTTGTTTGTAGATTATTTGCATAGACTTGATCCATAAGAAAATCCCAAAGGAGACAGATTAGTGGTATTAAATCTTGAAGCCCAACCAATGTTACTATTTCGGGAAATTACACAACCAAGAAATTTTCCATGCAATAAATTTAGCATTTCCTTCTCTCTGGCAGCGTAGCAAATAGCGCCATCTTCTTGGAAGAAAAGGCTATCGAGGCCCATATCTTCTAGAAGAGGCCATAGAAAATTCAACATTCAACAGTTATTCCTTCCCCATTTCCATTTTCAAAAAAGTAAAGTCCAAGCACATCTTGAAACGAAAATCCTCATCAAACCGTTACACGACCAGGATCCAGAGTTTCTTCGCGCTGGATTTTCGCGTCCCCAAATGCAACAGTTTTCTTCATTAACGCAACTACCGATGTAAAAATGGGAGATCCAATCGACAAACACGCTGCAATTTTAAGGGTCCATCGACTTCAGTTCTTGGGTCACTTGAACCTTGTATGCATAATTCGTTGCAAGAAGGATTTTGAAATAGCCAATTGCTGTGGCCGATGTCTTTGGACTTTCGGTCACACTTCCATTCATCCTAGCGATACTTTCAACCGATCGAACATTACTTCTCGTTTCGCTCAAGAGTTGAACCAGTTAGCTCAAATTTTGCAATTAAATTTAATTGCTTGTATCGCTGGGGACATGATTTCGAACAAAAACAACAGCAAGTCCGTGATAGGTTTGGACAGTTTTTATGTATTCTTCGAGGGTGAAACGCTGCACCACCTTCCTGTTAAGGTCATCGCAACTATTCAGAGCTTCTCTGGAACCAGGGTCGTCTGTTAGATTAAAAAATTCTATTGGGGAATAGCTTGTTTCCGAGGTTATTGAAGAAATCATTCATTATCAAAAACATTTTAAAATCGATAAATTACACATTATCTACAATCTACATCACATTTCCATCAAATTTCTTCCGTTACTGTAGATTAATTAAAGTATCCATTCAAATAAATTACTTTATATTTACGCAACGTTAAAAAAAACATCGAATATAGAGGTATAAAAATTGCTTTTAGCACCTCCAATTACAACGATACCGTTAAACGCACAACGTGTTTAAACAATCCTAACAATGTACTGGAAATTAAAGAGATTCCTCGAGAAGACTTTGTTGAGGAAGACACAAAAGACATTTTTGGAAGAGATACGTCCATTGTTAATCTTGGAAAGAATTTTTGGGAATGTCCTGTTCACCTTGGACAACCAGTCCCTCCTTATAACAACAATAATCGGATTACCATTTCCAATAATCTATTTAATATGCTGTACCAACAACTTGGACGTCTTCACCTTATTCAAGCCGATCACCCAATACGAACAAACTTCAGATAACCTAGTTCTGGCGATAGCAATGATAGGAACTATCCTAAGGCCGATCCATTTCTTCGTAAAGAGGAAGCGACATAAGCAAATCTTTTTGGACTTGGAAATGTTGGACGTATTTTTGGGTAGAAAGGAACTAACACGTTACACCATCAACTTTCGCTTTTCACTATACTTGATGGGATTGATAATAACGAACTGCTTATTCACTACAGCTTTTAATACTTTTCATATGTTAAACCCAACGACAACCAGTTACTTTATCTTCTTGATGGGCTTCAACGCTGGCTCCACCAATAATTTCTTAAACCGCGATGTTTTTAGCAAGATTTGCGAACAACTCAAGATTTTAAACGGGAATATTAAGAGTTGTGAGCTAGATGGAAACATCGGAAATGCTTTAAAGGCCATCGGATATCGTGAGAAACTATTGGACTTAGCTCGGAGGTACAATGAAATCTGCATGTTTCCTCTTTTGATAATCTTGCTATTACACGGTGTGCTTTCTGTATGGATGTTCCATTCTGCATTCCTCGTGGTTATCTTCATGTTACCGTATTACGAATATATTATGGTAGTGATTTTGCTGAGGATCGCCCTTACTTTTGCCTACGCCATCGTCATATTTGGGACGTATGATTGTATTCAGAAAGAGGTATGGGAACATGAAATAAAATCCATCCCATCAAACTTTATCACCCTAATAAATAAGACTGTCTCCTACTAAATCTTGTTTGCTAAATTGGACTTTAATGATGTAGAGTAACTCGATGAAAAACATTTTCTTTGCAGCGCGTTTTTGGTCCTGAATGAGCAAGTGCGGTACTCAAATCGCGGTTAGCTTTTCGTACCTAAATGCTCGGTCAATCTCTCCATTTTTACACAAGCCGTAACAATTTCACCTCCGATCATTTCTACACATTGCAATCCAAATCATAAAGGCAGAACACCTTTCACTAGCCTCCGAGTTAAGCCAAGAAATTCCCGTAAAAGGCGTCCGAATTAACAAGGTAGACTTTGGATTATTTAAATGAATGGTAGATAAACTGGATTAATGTAGTGAATACAAAAACCAATTAGTGGGACAAGTAAAGATTTTATTAGAAACCGGAGCATTCGTATCACTTATAATGACATACACATGCAATGAATGAAATTTGGAGCATTGAAGTGGAATCTGCAACATAAGTAGCTCTTTACGTAAAGAAAACAAAACCCACTTTGTTCCCCCTTTTTATGAATTTTTTCATATAATTCGGAAATGAGTAAATTTAGTTAAAGGAAGTACGTTTCCTTTTCGTGTTTTTGAGTAACATGTGTAGAAATGATCAAAAATCTAAAAATTGCAATTTTTAAAAGTTGCATTCTTTCTATTTAAATACGTCCATGTTTGAATAAGATTTTTGTAACATTTTTGACAACAAAAAAAATGTCTATTTAGGAATTTCATATGACTCCCGAATCCAAAAAAGAGATGTTTAAATTAGAATTTGCATTTGTTAAAATGATATCGGCTTCCAGTTGTGGTGCAGGTCCAGGTGGAGAAATATCAATCTGATTTTGTTACAGGCACAGAAAACTAGCACTTACATCCACGATATATGGAACAAATGGATTGGCAAAGGAAGAATCGACTCCCATCTCAAACATCTTCATCTCATATCGTTGCAGCTTTACAACAATAGATTATCTTTCACTGCTTACGGATTTTTCGAACTTGATTGGACACTATTGCAAAGAGTATGAAATAAATTTTCTTGATTGAAAATGATTTATCTTTCTTGTAGATTATATCGGCCATTGTTACTTACGTCGTGATACTAATGCAATTTGAGATATCCTCTACGATGAAGAATGACGCGTCTTCAAACAGTACAACAGCGTAAATCATAGTTTAAGAAAAAATATGGCGAATGCCCTTTGTACAGTTTAAAATAAAGATATTAGAATTATTAGAAATTCTATTTTTCTAATCAATTATGTTATTAAAAGTATTATTTAACAATAGCAATACATGGAGAGAACGT
>LR736869.1:6928537-6947534 GCA_902654985.2 Oryctes borbonicus | reverse complement strand
GATGACATTGAAAGTTCGTATGAACGTTATAAATGAGGTAAGCAAAAATTTGGTTCCATGTTTGGCAAACCTTTGTCCAAATAATGATAATACTGTCGTCTTCTGGGGTTATTTTAAAATAAAAGTCCATTCTAACAGACCAAATAATTTAAATTACCTCAAACATGCTCAAACGCAATTGAACGTTCGCTCTAGTTTTCAAATTTTTGAAGACGCGCAATTGAACTGATTAAATTAAAAATGCCTTAACAAGAGCTTCCGAAAAATTTATCCTAAAAAGAACGAAAACGAAAACACCGAAAACACGTTTCCTGGAGAACACACCACTGATTTCTAATCAGAGTGTCAGAAGCCTTCAGTAAAACCGAAATCACGTGAGGGGTCTTGATCTCTACAATCATCCAATAAGATTACGAAAAGTTGTTAATGTTTAATAGACCATCGTCATGAATACCTCGTATACGCAAAATTTTAATTTTATGTTTGATTCTGTTACAGGCACAGAAAACTAGCACTTATATCCATGATATATGGAATAAATGGTCTGGCAGAGGAAAAATCAACCGCCGCCTCAAACATCTCCAACTCACATCTTTGCAGCTTTGCAACAGTAGATTATCTTTCACTGCTTACGGATTTTTCGAACTAGATTGGACACTATTGCAAAGAGTACGGAAACATCGACAAAATAATCGAATTTTCTTAACTAAAAATTATTTATTTTGCCTTTAGATTATATCGGCCGTAGCTACTTACGTCGTTATACTCATCCAATTTGAGATATCTTCTCCGACGAAGAATGCTACGTCTTCAAACGGTACAATAGCGTAAATTATGCAGTTAAAAAAGATGGCAAATGGCACTTGCACAATTTGAAATAAAAATACTAGAAAACTTTTTGTTCGTTTTATTAAAACTGTTATTTAGAAACGATTTTTCATAGCAGTACACATAGAGGAAGTCCGTGTATAAATCGTGTATTATTTTACACTAAAATCCCTACATCATTCACAGTTCACAGGTCGAAGGCACTTGGAAAGAATTAGTGAATTAACTGAAAACACTACCGGGTCGCTGTATTACTTAATATTCGCGCAGGGCTCTAGTTAAATTCACGTAGTTAGTGCCAATACTTAAAGGTTATTGTTAACAATCCTCTACAGTTTTGGTCAGTCGTCGTACTCCCGGGCTAACGAATTGGAGCAACAGCAACCTTTCTAGTTAGCAGGAAATAGGAGATTGTTTGGCAAACTATTTTAGCAGCGTGTCTGTCATCGATGAAACTACCATTACCTGTGCGATAATACTCCTATAGGGACTTCTACAGTGCATACATACACTCCCCGACAAAAACTTAGACGCGGTAAGATGTTTTAAGGGTTTTAAGGGTTACCACATTTCTTTGCGAAACTAGCAAGATATCTAATTAAGTTTTTATTCATAAAAGTAAAATAAACTTAAAAATATCTCCTCCAGTAATATATGAACTAAATAATAAATTATTACTCCAATGTTTAAACAATTTCTGCGACAAAAATTTAGACGCTCTGTTGCAAATGTAAAACAAAAATCAACAAATGAGCGATCAGTAGTGCGTAGATCCTCCATTGTTCTTAAACACTTCCAATCGTCTGTTATTAATAGATTTATATAAATTTAACGCATAATTTTGAGGAATATTTTGCCATTCAGTCACTATTGAAGTTTTCAGTTCCTGTACCGTGAAATATTGACGGCCTCCGCCATAAACGCGACGTGCCAATTCACCCCGCATGTTTTCAATAATATTTAAGTCTGGTGACCGTGCCGGCCCCTGTAAAGTTTTAATCTTTTTCCCTTTAAACCATTCAGTAATGGTGTTTGCTGTATGAATTGGCGCGTTATCTTGCTGAAAAACAAAATTGCGCCCGGCCCATTGGTTTCCAAAACGTAGAAGATTGTCACGCAATAAGTCTTTATACGTCACAGATGTCATTTTATTTGTGCAAAACACTATCCCACTTTTATCGCGAAATCCAATCGCTGCCCATATCATCGCAGATCCACCCCTTAATTGTCTGGTCATTTTCACTTTTGGTTCCTTTCTCAGATCGTGATAATAATGCGAGTACCCATCCGGTCCGTCCAAATTGAAACGTTTCTCATCGGAAAATATAACTTTTTCCCATTGTTTCTTCCAGGATACGTGTTCTCCGGCAAATCTCAACCTCGCTTCTTTGTGTTTCGCCGAAAATGGCGGTTTTCTCAACATTTTCTTCCGTGATATTACCGGTGACGCCTTCAAAATCCTTTGAACATTACGCACGTGCGTTTGTACTCCCGCCTGTTCTGTAATAACTCTCGCAGACGCAGAAGAATTGGATGCACACCGCAATATCACGCGTTTATCCCGCTCACTTACAGCTTTCGGTCGCCCCTGGCCTTTTGATTTGCCGTAATTTTCCGGATCTTTTAGGAAGTTTCTAACGGAATGATCGCTTCTTCGTAACCGACGAGCAATTTCCTTCTTACTAACATAATTCCTGGTGCCAGGCTAGAACTTTACCCTTCAGATCAGATCCGGATGGAAACGTTATCTTATTTTTATTCTGTCCTTGCCCGAGCCTCTATATTTCATCTTGGTTATGTGTAGCAAATGTAATGTAACTATGTAGTGTTATTTACCCTGGAAGTAAATGTAACTAGTTATCTACCTGTTTGCAAAAAAATTTTGTCCTCTGCTTAGATTTAAGTATCTGTTGGACAATAACGATGATTATGTATTATTACGTAGTTTCCACAAATGATTTAATTTTAAACTAAACCAGTTCGGAGGAGTAATGACCGTTTTCCAATTACTTAAGTCCAATCGATATTACATAATAACATCGTCGAAACATCATATTTCATCAAAATACTTGTCAGTCTAACAAGTTCGAGCGTTAGATTTAGATCGAGTATGGCACGCATCCGAGAAGCCACATCCACCACCTGCTAGTGTTAAGAAAATTCTTGGCATGGTCTTTCTCAACATTTCAAAATCGAAAAGCAAACTTATCACATTCGTTGGTGACGTGGTTCGTCTATCAGTATTTTGTTGTTTCTTGCGCTGGAATTTCATAACTTCCAATAACGTTGTGCGTTTTCAATACGCGAAAAAGAACAACGTAAACAGTGCTACCGATTTAATTTTTTATTTTAAATTCCGCAAAGAGATGGAGGCGTTTCTAACCGAGATCGATAAGCCTAGATGAGGTGATAGAAGTAGACCGGCGGAAATCGTTAAATATGAAGCGAGAATTGGTATTTTATTGCAGCTAATCTCTGGTTATATATCGCGAGTTCTGTACATTCTTTATCGATAGAGACATCTCTATGTTACTGGCTATAGTAATTTTTTTTTGAAATTTTTTTCCTAAGCACCATTCTAAAAGAACTTGCTTGCAACATGAATAACAGCATCAAAGGATCCAAAGAATTCCAAAAAATTCATTCCTTATACGAACAAGCACTTAAAATTAACCCAGATTATCTTTGATAATAACGTCCTACTCAATACTAACGTAATTGGTACCTTTCTGGCACAATTTTTTTTGGTAACTACGTCAACAGCGTTTATCGTATCAAATGCGAGAACATGTTTTGGGAATTGGAGCCCGCAGAAACTGGAGCCTAGCTGGATGGAATTATCACCTGAACGTTGCATAACCAATCGTCAGTGTAACAAGTTCAAGCCTGTTTAAAAATACATCCAACCTATACTGTTCTTGGGAAAATGCTTTGGAAACTTCTCAAATCCATTGGTCCGTTCTCGGTAGCCTTCTGTGTTTTTCGCTGGAATTTTGATCGGCGCTTCCACACTGGTCGAGTATATTTGTATCGCATGTGAGATTACGCTCAGGTATCTGTTTTATAACGTTGGTAGTAAAAAATTTAAAAGATTTTAATTGAAATCAATAAATTGGACGAATTACTTGAAATAAACAATCGAAAACCATTGACTGTGAAGAGGGAATTAATACTTTTTGTAGTTGCCAACATAGCAGCAAGTGCACTCAACTTTTGGTTCAGTACAGCGAGTTCTTTCGAAGCTCTTTCGATAGAACCAAATTTGTACTACAGCCTGCATGTCCAATATGTCACTACTGAAATGTTCCTACTGACAACTATTCTAAACGAACTTGGTATGCTATTTTTTTTTTTTTTGCTATTTTTATTTGCTATGGTAACATCCTCAATAGGGCTTATGCCATCAAATATGGAAGCTTGGTTTGATAATTATGAAGTAGACTGGATCTTCGTTGGATGGAACTCCTGCTGGCTGTTCATATGGATTACTTTAAAAGAACCTATGGACGTCGTAAATGAGGTAAGTGCTTACGTCGAAATGTATTGTTTTATACGTATATACAGCGTGTTCGGCGAGGAAAAGAATGAAGATTTTAACAACCTGAAAACTTTGTTGTACACTTTTTTAATTAAATGCTTCACCGTACTTTTTACTCGATTTTTGGAACCAGCGACGCATTTATTGATAACTTCCCTTATAACTGCTACCAACCTATTTGTTGTACTTTCCGGGAAAATAATATTTATAACTCTTTTAACAGGCCATTCAGTGCCATAGCTTGGGTGTTCTCTTCCATAGATTTCTTATCTTTGGTTTCCATTCTCCACCTTCTCTCTTTCCCATTCGATTTCTTTCCATTTTTACCGACATAAACGACTGTTAAGCAACAATTGAGCGTAAGTATCTTTCAACGTAGGCGTAGCCCAGAATATTTTCGATGATTAACGCCATCTTTATGGTGAGACTTGAAACTGTTCAGACTACCCTCGTATACGGGTCTTAACAAAAATATTCATCCTTTAATTAATTAAGCCATCCAACTCGTCCAATTAAGCAAATTGTCGGCATTTAGGCAATTACTTAAGGTTGATCCGTACTGGATAAATTAAGTTGTAGCAACATATCGACATTACACGAATTTACATTAATGTAACAAGTTCGAGAGTTCGATTTATATCTAAGATGGCGAAACCTTTAAAAGTACCTTTTCTGCGTTACATTGAACCGCTGCTGTTTTTGGAAAAATGCTTTGGTTTGGTCTTTTTCGATGTTGCAAAACCGAAGAAGAAAATTCTCACGTTTATGGGTTACTTGATTTGCTTATTTGTAATCTGTTGTCTTTTTCGCTTGTGTTTGGTAGCCTCCATAAGCATTTTGCATTTCAACTATATAAACCGAAGCGATGTAAGCGACGCGTCCCTTTTGGTCGAGCACATTTCCGTTTCCTTCGAGATGTGGTTCAGGTATCTCCTCTATTTTGCTCGCCGAAAAGAACTGAAGGCGTTTCTAACTGAGATCGCTAAACTGGATGACTTGTTGGATGTAGACAGACGAAAGTCGCCCAATATGAAAAGGGAAATGGTATTTTTTATCATTATTAGCATAACAACAACTGGTTCTAATTACTTGATGTGCAGTGTCAGTTCTTTAAATACCCATTCCTTAGAGGCAGGTCTATATTATTGCTTACACATCGAATACATCTACGCCGAAACATTTTTATTGAAAACCGTTCTGAACGAACTTTCTGTGCTATTTTCCAATATCAATAACAACATCAGAACTTCCGATGTTATCCAAAGAATGGATCGTATCATTAATCACGCTAGTTATCATCTAAAACTAACCCAGATGATCTCGGATAATAACGATCTACTCAATGGTAACATAATTTCGACGTTCTTGGGACTGTTTATCCTGGTGATTAGCGTAACAGCCATAATAGCGTTCAATATAAGCGCTTGGTTCAAAAATCGAGAAGTGGATTGGATCTTGGTAACATGGAATTCTTCCACGGACCTTGTATTCTTGCTGTTCGCATGGTTCGTTTTGAAAAATCGCATGGAGATAATAAATGAGGTAAGTTACAATTAATTCAACCTTTTGTGTGCCACGATTGCTCCAACCCTGTAAAATACGCGTTTGTTTCTGCAATCGCTTCATCGTTTGAGCAAGCAGATTTTCGGAAAAAGGACATAATATCGAGGATTGGAATTTTGCCAATGCGACGACACAAGGGTCGCAATTTTTCCTAACTCGGGCAACAACGCCGATGGGCACAACCTCATATACGACAGATTAAGTAACCCCAAACAATCAATACATTTCTTCAAAAGAAAATGTAGACAAAGATACATACACGTAAATGCTTACGACATATGTTTCCTTGGAGACAACACTAAAAATACCCCCCCAAGATTAATCATTATCTTTATTAAGTTAACAACGCCTTTCTTCTACGACCACCATTAGTCAAGAGCTTATTGAAATGGGAATGTTTCCAATTAATTTTTGAATAACGTATTCCCTCAGTTCTATTCGATACTCTTGCTAAGTACAACAACCACCATCAGAACAAGGTGAAAAATCAAACCAAAACTAATTTGGGAGATGGATACGCATCGAACTTCGCATTTAACATTCCTAAAATCAATCAAACCCGCTTTATACCTAGGACAAGTTTTTGGTTTGGTGTTTTTTAAGATTCCAGCAAATAATTCCTTTTTTAACCAACGATTATGGTTCCTAATCCCATTGCCCGTATTGATTTGTTCTCTCGTGCTTGGTTCTATAGCTTCCCTTACCACTTTATCAGTCAAATTCTTGAATATGACTAAGATAACTGCTAGGGTTAATTATATATATTTCTTAAGCACTGCGTCGGAGTTAACCATGAGATACCTGGTTTACTTCTTTAACAGAAACAGAATTAGAAGCTTCTTGATGGAAATTGATAATGTAGATGCTTCCATTGGAACTTTTCGATCCAATAATACAAATTTATGGAAAGAAATTGTAATTTTCCAAATATTTCCATTATCGCAAACCTTATTGAGTACAGCGATAATTCTGAAAAGCTCGTTGAAGATCGTTACAGCTGCCAATTTTTATTACCTGACTCAAATGCAGATGGTAATCACGGAGATTTTACTACTTCGAAGTTATTTCTTGAGAATTGGCGAAGTTTTCTTGCATATAAACGAGACTCTACGAAATTCCGTTAGGGGCAACGTAAACGTGTCGCACATAAAGAAACATTGCCACGTTCACTCTTTGTTGACCGGATTAATTTTGAAAAATGACTACATTTTCAATGCGACCATCGTTGGAACTTTACAGTCGATGTTCATTTTGTTAACGAATTCTATTCATGGATGGGTCACCTCCATTATGGTATTAACCGAACATCGTCAAGTAGATTTGGTTTTAACCATGTGGTTTGTTTGGCTAAGCTTCTTTGCGTTAGCGGTTATTTGGCTAAGCGTAAATATAAGGATGAAGCTTCGAAATAAGGTAAGCTATAATTTATTTTTTAAATAGATCCTTGAATTTTGTATAATTTACGACTGTTTTTTGCTTATCGTAATGTTGAATGGAGGACTTTGTGTTTTTTTTTTCTTTTACTAGAAACTATGTATTCTTTTATACGTTCGTTAATGGTTACAAGTAGCCTTTGGCGGAGCTCTAGGGATAATGCAGATTTTAGCTGCAATAGCAATAACCTATGAGACAGGGACGTGCACATACTGTGTGTCTCCGGATAAGTGAAACGACTCTTGTAAAAGGTTTGGGGGTTTAACTCTGCTTAGTTAAAGAAAGCCGGCCGTTAACAGTGATATGGTAGCTATTTTCGTCACATGTAAAGCACTTTTTCCGTTAATAATACGTCAAAATTTTACCAACCATGAGTTATTCAGAATAAAATACGCCTATGATGAAGCTGGTGCAGGTACTTTAGTTGCTTTAAACTCAATAGATGAAACTCCTACACTGTCTCTAAGAAATCTAAACGTAAATACAAACATAAATAAAACGCATTTACAAAGAATTTGCGAAGCAAATAGAATATCTCCGTACAAAACCAATTTGTATCGCACTTTAGAGGAAGGTGACGATGCAAGGCGATTGCGGTTCCGCTTATCTTTACAATATAATAGACATTTTCGGTAATCATTTTTTCTAACGAACGCTGTCCTTCCCTTGAAACCTCGGACAACCGCAAGATCCTTTACAAGCTGTCGAATTTGTGGCCCAACAAACATACTTTCCTAAACTTTTGCATCACTTAATTTAGGGAATTTTCTCTTAAGTACTTAAAGGCCCGTCCTTTTTCATATTTTTAATAAAGTATTTCATCAAACCCAGCTTCATATGAAAGGGTGAGTCCACGAGAGGATCGGTAACAATATTTAAGATTTCTTGCACGGCATTCCTATTCCTACTGTCCCACGTACAATGGCACAAAAGCAAACTTGGACGATACGCAGTAAACCTGCACGAAAGTGAGCCTTGTCTACACTCGTCGCTTGGCACCCGTCCAAGTATACTTTTGTCCCATCATAGATAAAATACAGCAGTCAAGGAGGGCTGTTTTTATAAATCTCCTTCATGTGAACTGCGTGAAACAGAAGACTGTCGCCGTTGTAAAGTAATACAGCTTTCAAACTAAGCCTGAAAGAGTCTATGAATAGCCTTTATTCAATTGCATCATGGTAGAAATTCAAACATTCCATCAAGTGGTTAAATCCTAGCAAGCAACAAGATTGTTTTTCTTCTCAAAAAAAAGGAAGCAGATCTCTCTGACATTGGCTGCACCGTGAGACTCTAACACGAGGTTGCTGTAGCCTAACCCTTAGAAGTTCTATCTTCCCGAATGAGGTCACTCAATTCCACTTGACTCAATATCATCCCATGACTTTAAAATCAGGATCATGGGAGGCGTAAGGCTTGTTGGACTCTTCTTCCACCACACTGTCTTCTTGAATATGATTAAACTGTTCCTCTTTTCTTCATTGACGATGCTGCCTTTATAGGTGGAGTCAAGCAGAAATAGCGGTCTTGTAGGCTTTCGCCAAATCATAGGCACAAGAATAATCAAAGATCCTTTTTTTTATTTTTCCACTTCAAAAGCACTGCGAAACCAGAAATTCTGTAATAATCTCAACAAAAACAACATGGAACTCGCAGATGTAACAACTCCCAAATACGAAATTTCCCCAAGCTGAAAAAAGTGAGCAGCATAACAGCATCTCTGATGCGTAAATGTAACATTATACAAGATGTTCGGTTGTATAACATTACTTACCATTCTATCTACTGTTAGGTATAAAGGTATTTATTTATTATATCTTTATGCACTAATTTTCTCCAGTCCTTTCTGTCCTTTGCCGGCTTGCTTATTTCTTTGTACGCCATGCGTCTTTTTTACAATATATCCTTTATTGCGCTATTCCACGTTTTCTTGGGTCTCCCTCTAGGTCTCGCCTCCCATATAGCTTCTACGCGTCTTTCTTCTTCCATTCTTATTCTTAATTTAATGACCAAACCATTTTAGTTACTGCTTCTCAATCGTCTTCGCTAATAGAGCCTTTTAGCAAACCAAACCATTTCAGTTACTGCTTTTCAATCGTCTTTGCTAAAAGGCTCTATATTTAACTCATCTTTAATTCCTTCGTTTTTTTATTCTTATCTTTTCTTGCTACTCCTTTTACTCTTCTTAAATATCCTATATTTCATCTCCATCGCCTAAAGTCCACTTTATAAACCACTAATCAGCATTCAGCTTTCACTCCCATATCTTCACTATTGTGCCGTTACTTTTTTCCTTGTTAATGATTAATAAATATCTTCTTGCCTTGTTGAGAGCATGGTATACTTTTGCCGCATTGTCTATTCTTCCCTTTATTTCTTCCTCAATTCCTCCGTTATTTTGAATTGTTTACTCGCAGATACTTAAAATAATGTACTTGCTCTATAGTATTTCCATCGAGATTTATACTTATTTTTACCTTTCCTATCCCTAGCGCCATGACTTTCGTTTTGCTTGTATTTATCTTCATATTTCCTTTGTACACTTCCTCTTGCTCCATTTTTAAATTTTCCCTCATCGGAGAGACAATTTCCGCACGTATCATCAGATCATCAGCAAAAGCGCACTCTGTAAGTTCAAGCGGTCTTGGCTTCCTGTAACCTACATTGCTTTTATGTAGTTTTAGATTAAATTATTTTAAGACATCGTCCATTGTTATTATAAGGAGAATCGGGTTCATCATACACGTAAATGCCTACGACACATGTTTCCTTGGAGACAACACTAAAAATACACCCCTAGAATTAATCGTTATCTTTAATAAGTTAACAATGCCTTTCTTTTACGACCGCAATTAGTCAAGAGCTTATTGAAATGGGAATGTTTCCAATTAATTTCTGAATAACGTATTTCCTCAGTTCTATTCGATACTCTTGCTAAGTACAACAGCCACCATCAGAACAAGGTGAAAAATCAAACCAAAACTAATTTGGGAGATGGATACGCATCGAACTTCGCATTTAACATTCCTAAAATCAATCAAACCCGCTTTATACCTAGGACAAGTTTTTGGTTTGGTGTTTTTTAAGATTCCAGCAAATAATTCCTTTTTTAACCAACGATTATGGTTCCTAATTCCATTGCCCGTATTGATTTGTTCTCTCGTGTTTGGTTGTATAGGTTTCCTTGCCATTTTATCAGTCGAATTCTTGAGTAAGATAACTGTTACGATGAATTATATATATTTCGTAAGCACTGCGTGGGAGATAATCATGAGATACCTGGTATACTTCTTTAACAGAAACAGAATTAGAAGCTTCTTGATGGAAATTGATAATGTAGATGCTTCCATTGGAACTTTTCGATCCAATAATACAAATTTATGGAAAGAAATTGTAATTTTCCAAATGTTTTCATTATCGCAAGCCATACTCAATACAGCGATACTTCTGAAAAGCTCGTTGAAGATGATTACAGCTGCCAATTTTTATTACATGACTGAAATACAGTTGATGATCACGGAGATGTTTCTACTTCGAAGTTTCTTCTTGACAATTGGCGAAGTTTTCTTGCATATAAACGAGACTCTACGAAATTCCGTTAGGGGCAACGTAAACGTGTCGCACATAAAGAAATATTGCCACGTTCACTCTTTATTGAGCGGATTAATTTTGAAAAATGACTACATTTTCAATGCAACCATCGTTGGAACTTTACAGTCGATGTTCATTTTGTTAACGAGTTCCATTCATGGATGGGTCACCTCCATTATGATATTAACCGAACATCGTCAAGTAGATTTGGTTTTAGCCATGTGGTTTGTTTGGCTAAGCTTCTTTGCGTTAGCGATTATTTGGCTAAGCATAAATATAAGGATGAAGCTTCGAAATGAGGTAAGCTATAATTTATTTTTTAAATAGATCATTGAATTTTGTATAATTTACGACTGTTTTTTGCTTATCGTAATGTTGAATGAAGGATCTTGTGTTTTTTTTTCTTTTACTAGAAACTATGTATTCTTTTATACGTTCGTTAATGGTTACAAGTAGCCTTTGGCGGAACTGTAGGGATAATGCAGATTTTAGCTGCAATAGCAATAACCTATGAGACAGGGATGTGCACATACCGTGTGTCTCCGGATAAGTGAAACGACTCTTGTAAAAGGTAAATAATTTTATCATTTTTGGGGGTTTAACTCTGGTTAGTTAAAGCAAGTCGGCCGTTAACAGTGATATGGTAACTATTTTCGTCACATGTAAAGCATTTTTTCCGTTAATAATACGTCAAAATTTTACCAACTATGGGTTATTCAGAATAAAATACGCCTATGGTGAAGCTGGTGCAGGTACTTTAGTTGCTTTAAACTCAATAGATGAAGCTCCCACATTGTCTCGAAGAAATCTAAACGTAAATACAAACATGAATAAAATGCATTTACAAAGAATTTGTGAAGCAAATAGAATATCTCCGTACAAGGTGACGATGCAAGGCGATTGCGGTTCCGCTTATCTTTAGCGAAGCTAATTTTACAATATAATAAACATTTTCGCTAACAATTTTTTCTAACGAACGCTGTCCTTCCCTTGAATCCTCGGACAACCGCAAGATCCTTTACAAGCTGTCGAATTTGTGGCCCAACAAACATACTTTCCTAAACTTTTGCGTTACTTAATTTAGGAAATTTTCTCTTAAGTAACTTAAAGGCCTGTCCTTTTTCATATTTTTAATAAAGTATTTCATCAAACCCAGCTTCATATGAAAGGATGAGTCCACGAGAGGATCGGTAACAATATTTAAGATTTCTTGCACGCCATTCCTATCTATTCTGTCGCACGTACAATGGCACAAAAGCAAACTTGGACGATACGCAGTAAACCTGCACGAAAGTGAGCTTTGTGTACACTCGTCGCTTGGCAGCCGTCCAAGTATACTTTTGTCCCATCATGCATAAAAGACAGCAGTCAAGGAGGGCTGTTTTTATAAATCTCCTTCATATGAACTGCGTGAAATAGAAGACTCTCGCCGTTGTAAAGTAATACAGCTTTCAAACTAAGCTTGAAATTGCATCATGGTAAAAATTCAAACCTTCCATCAAGCCGTTAACATCCTAGCAAGCAACAAGATTGTTTTTTTTCTCCAAAAGAAGGAAGCAGATCTCTCTGACATTGGCTGCACCGTGAGACCCTAACATCACGTTGCGGTAGCCTAACCCTTAGAAGTTCTGTCTTCCCGAATGAGGTCACTCAATTCCGCTTGACTCAATATCATCCCATGACGTTAAAATCCCCTTTTTAAATTTTCCCTCATTGGAGAAACAATTTCCGCACGTATCGACAGATCATCAGCAAAAGCGCACTCTGCTAGTTTAAGCGGTCTTGGCTTCCTGTAACCTACATTGCTTTTATGTAGTTTTACATTAAATTCTTTTAAGACAGCGTCCATTGTTATTATAAAGAGAATCGGGTTCAGCACTCCTCCTTCCTTGGTTTAATCCTTCGTTAACTGTAAACCGTTATGGTTGCAACTTGCTTGATCGTGTTATTTCGGTAGATACTTGCCATTCCCTTTCGCAATTTAACATGAATAAATATGCCAAAGAATAGTAGACGTCAATCCTAGCAAATTCAAAGCGTCTTTCAGGCTTAGTGCCTTATAGAAGGCTAGGTTAAATTTTGCGCAGCATGTATTATTGTCCACTGTCATTTCGACAAATTTAGCATCTTTCGCCACGCATAGTTTTATTTGCATTCAGTATTAATCTATTTTTGCCACACCGATCTTCCAATTTGTTGATCAGGTTTACGCTAATATCCCTTCCTTACCCTGAATTCTTGCCATTCTTACATTATTGTAAGGTTTAATACATCGTATTTATTACAGTAATGGGTTTGTCCATCAAATTACACCGCACCACTGCAATTAATTAAGACCATATTCCAATAAGAATTACTCCAATTCACTTATGAATTTCGAAATTATTAAAGATAATATGGAGAACAACTCGCTTCTTAGTTTGATCGATACTTCTCCTAGATAAAACAACCACCATTAAATTTATTGCAGAACAAGTTGTAATATCGAGCCAACATCACTTTTTAAATGGATAAACCCCAAACTTCTTCACATTTAATGTTTCTAACATCTATCAAACCTGCCTTATACTTAGGAAAAGCTTTTGGCATTGTGTTCTTCAAAATTCCAACAGACGCTTCCTTGCAAGACCATCGATTATGTTTCCTAATTCCATTCCCCGTAATGATTTGTTGTTTGGTACTCGGTTGCACAACCTCACATACCGTTTTATCTACGATTTTCTGGAATATCACTAAGGTAACTATCGGAGTAAATGTTGTCTATTACCTCAGCACCTTATCAGAGATAATCTTGAGATACACGGTTTATTTCTTTAACAGAAACAAGATCAGGTATTTCTTGATAGGAATTGGTGGTATTGCCACCTCTGTTGAGAATTTTCAATCCAAAAATGCGAATTTATGGAAGGAACTTGTAATATTCGCAATCATTTCAGCATTTTTAATACTGATCAACTTGGTGCTTCTTCTGAAAAACTCAGTGTTGATAATCGTAGCTGCTAATTTCTATTACATAATGCATGCGCTGTTGATGGTCACAGACATCTTTGTGCTTCGAATCTATTTCTTGAAAATTCGCGAAATTTTTTCGAACATAAACAGGAGTCTTCAATGTTCCGTTAGCGGCAATGTAAATATGCTGCGCCTGAGAGAATATTGCCTTGCTCACCATTCCTTGAGTGTGTTAATTTTGGAAAATAACCGCCTTTTTAATACGACCATCTTTGGAAGTTTACAGTCGTTGTTCATTTTGTTAACGTTTAGCATTCACGGATGGGTTACCTCTATTACAGCTTTAATTGAACATCGTCAAGTAGATTTGAGTTTAACCGTTTGGTACGTTTGGGTTAATTTCGTGACGTTGGCAATTATTTGGATAAACATTAGGATGAGGATGGAGCTTCAAAATGAGGTAAGTTCTTTTTCCATACAACAATTCATATCTGAAGCGGATCTTTGAAGTACTATGGCTCCCATGGTTCTTGTAAATTTTGCATGATTTCAATTTTTTTGTTTCTTTTGTATGGTTGTTTATTTTTTTCACGTTTTTGTCCGAAAAGCGAAAGGCATTATCTGCGAAACTCATGTGATAGTAGATTGCCCTTACGCTGTTAATGTACACTGCCGCTCAGTGGAGTTCGGTCATACAATAAAAATCTATTATATCACACTGTATACAATTATTAATACATAAAATTAGAAAAATATTAAGCATACACTCTTTTCTAAGGGATTAAAGCCATAAATTATTATGTAAAGTAGAAATATTGCTACAACCACAATAAAGTCCCTTTTATTATCATTCCGAGAATTTCTCGGAAGTACCGATCTTTTGAAACGGGTCGTTTGGGGATTATTAACGAACAATACATTTAGGAAATATACCGCAGTATCATTCTTGTTTATTTATTGCAGGCGTAAAGATATAAATTCGCTTCATTTTACTGTTAAACGTGTGTTGGTGTGCATCTGTCGTTTTTGCGCGAAAGTTTTAAGAAAATTTACTTCAAAATGGCACGCGGCAAGCCTACCAGTGTAGAAAAACGTTCACGCATTATTCCTGCTGTTTGCAGAAGGATATACGGGGCGACAAATTGCTGAAAAAATAAATATGAGAAGTTCAACAGTAAATGACATCATAAAGCGATATCGGACAACTGGAACTATAGAAAATCGTGTTCGTCCCGGAGCATCTAGGAAAACAACAAAAGCTGAAGATTTGAGAATTGTATCATTAAGCAAACGCAATAGAAAATTAACAGCGCCACAAATAGCAGCCGAAGTCAATCGCGGCCATGAAGAACAAGTTTCGTCGAGTACGGTAAAACGTCGACTTTAACAAGCGGACTTTCATGGACGCATTGCCATTCGAAAACCCTTATTACGTTGGGGCAACAGAGCAAAACGGCTACAGTAGGCCGTTCTCATCTAGATTGGTCGTTAGATGATTGGAAACACGTGCTTTGGAGTGACGAGTCAAAGTTTGAGGTTTTTGGGCAAAATCGACGAGTTTATGTCCGAAGATCTAAAACCGAAAAGTGATCCCGAACTGCATTGTGCCTTCAGTGAAGCAAGGGCGCAGTTCTGTGTTAGTGTGGGGATGTTTCTCCTTTGCTGGGACGGGAGATTTATGCAGAGTGCAGGGTGTAACGAGGAAGGAAAATTATTTTGCAATACTCCAGAATCATGCAGTGCCATCAGGATTGCGTATAATAGGCCGTAACTTTACATTCATGCATGACAACGACCCAAAACACACCGCGTTAGTGTGTAAGAACTATCTAAAGGAGCAAGAAGAACAGCACACCCTGAAAGTAATGACATGGCCCCCACAAAGCAAAGATTTGAACCCGATAGAGTTGTCGTGGGATGAACTGGACAGGAGGATCCGAAAAATATGCCCAACTTCACAAGAACATTTACGGAATATTCTGCAACACGAATGGATTAATATTCCACGATCCGTTTTAACAAAACTTATCGAAAGAATGCCTAGAATAGTTCGAGCGGTGATTAACAGCAAAGGAGGTTTTTTCGATGAAAAAAAAAAATAATGTTCAATATGTTATATTAGGCCAGAATAACTTTTTATTTATTTATTTTTGTCTGTTTTACCTGTACATACAATAAAATTGCATTTTGTTTTTAGTTTCGTTTGTTTCTGTAACCTTTTCATGTTTTTTACCAACCGACCGAACTTCTCTGAACGGCAGTGTATGTATTTGGGCGAATAACCCAGCCAGTGGTAAAAAAAATCCAGTGATGGTTTACAAAGGTGTTAGCTGTATAATCTATGTAAAGTATATAATGCTAAAATAAGATTCGCATTTGTCGGTCGGTCTACTTTCTCTTCATCAACTATGCCATCCTTCAGATCTTCTTCGTTCGACAAGACCGATCCGAATCCATATCTTTTTAAAATAATTATTCACTGTTTATGGTGCAACGTCACCATTCCAGGAGTAGGCATAAGGACGAATGACGATGGGGAAAAAACTGGAAGAATAGCGAATCCCGAGCACCACCCCATTCGTCGCGATTAGCGGGAGTCATCCCCATTATTTTATCATTCCACCCACACATCTCTGGGAAATATGCTTATTTAAAGAACTCGCGGAAGAGAATTGCCTAATTGAACTAAATAATCGGTGCTATGTATTTGAGAGAAACCATTAATTTTTGTCTTAATTTTGCAGAAAATCACTTGCTAATCTCAGTGCAATCGCTGTCCATTACGCCAGTTTCTTCAAAAATCTATCAGTGCAGACCATTAACATGGTCATTTCTTGCCTGGAACATTGCCGAAAGTTCAGAATCAAAATTGTATACAGGGTGTTCGATTTTTTTTACAAAAAATATCTCTAAATCTCCTGGTGTCGAGTGCGACTGATGGCAACACATTTGCATAGAATATGTTCTGCCGTCTCCAGATCTTCTAGGCGCAGACGATAGATTTGATCTTCAGCTTTTCCTAGATTGAGTAGGAGATATAGATAACACTCAGGCTCGCCTAAGACGGTAATTAGGCGAGCCTGAATGAATGTTTTAGCCAGTTTTTGTCCTGGAACATTTTCCCACTACGAGGTCTTTTGATCGTCCTCCCATCTTTTAATTACTTGTTTTATGTGGCTCTCTTGTAGACCACAGAAGGGGTTAGGACCGATGAAGGGCATAATCGCTGCTTCTCTAGTCAACTTGTCTGCCTTTTCATCACCTTCCATCCCTTTTACAATGGTTACTCTTCTATAGATTGAGAAAGTCCAACATAGATTTTGTAAGAAATTCCATTACCTTAACCGCTTCCCCCCTATTAGGGGTCAAGTTGTGGACGTATGTTTCAGTTGGCGAAATACACTCAAAAACCTTCTAGGCAATCCGCAAGATAAACCGAGCATGAAAAAAAGGTCGAGAATTTATAAAATAGGCACCAGATTTAATGAGAACATTAGGTGCTACAGATAAGAGAGGATAGAATCGTCGAGTGCAGTACAACGCATAAGCGGAACCCGTTATAAAAAAAAAACCTGAAATTGAGTAAGAATTGATAATGGCAATCCACGAATCCTCTTGTGGTGCAGAAGGAATTTTTACACACAATACTTATTTTTCGTTGTTTTCTTTTTTTTGTCTCTCGAATTAACGCCTATTTTTACTCGTTTGTTAAGTTTAATATGTTATATTTATTACAATAAATGGATATGTCGTGCACAAAACAATTATCTTTGTACACCAAATACGGCAAAACGTATTTCCCTTTAACAATTCTAAAAATACCTATCAAATTACACCAAAATCGTTATTTTTAATAACGTTAATGCCCTTCCACCGTAATTAATCAAGAGCATAATGAAATGAGAGTTGTTCGAATTCGTTTATGAATGGCGAAATTATTGAAGAAAATACGGATGTAAAGTTCGTGTTCAGTTTTCCCAATACTCTTGCCAAATAAAAACGCTCACCATTAAATTTATCGTAGAAAACGCTGAAAAATTAAACGAGAGATAGACTCGGGAAATGGATAGACGGCAAACTTCACATTTAACATTCCTAAGATCGATTAAACCTGTCTTATACCTAGGACAAATTTTTGGGATGGTGCTTTTTCAGATCCCAACAAGCAATTCGCTTCAAAATCGACGTTTACGGTTCCTACTTCCGTTGCCCGTATTGATTTGTTGTTTCGTACTTGGTTGTGTAACCTCACTCAACATTTTATCTATCACATTTTTGAACATCACCAAAGTATCTCTAGGAACAAATTTCGTGTATTACCTAAGCACCGCATCGGAGATAACCATGAGATACGTGGTTCATTTTTTTACAAGAAACAAAATCAGACGCTTCTTAATGGAAGTTGACGATGTAGATGCTTCCGTTAGAAGTTGCAGATACAAAAATGGAGATTTAAGGAAGGAAGTTGTAATTTTTCTAATAATTTCACTATTTCTGATGCTAATCAACTTTGTGCTTCTTCGAAAAAGCTCAATGTTGATAATTATAGCTGCCCATTTTTACTTTATAGCCCACGCGCAGTTGATGAGCACGGAAACGTTTCTGGTTCGAAGTTATTACTTAGGAATTCGCGATATTTTTTCACGTATAAACAGGGGGCTTCAAGATTCCATTAGCGGCAATATGCCGCATATAAAGGAATATTGCCGGGCGCATTTTTTATTGAGCGGATTAATTTTGGAAAATAACTACCTCTTCGATACGACCATCGTTGGAAGTTTACACTCGATGTTCATTTTGTTGACGAATTGCGTCCATGCATGGGTCACCTCCATTATGGTCGTGCTCGAACATGGCCGAATAGATTTGATTTTAACCGTTTGGTATGCTGGGTATAGCCTCGTTACGGTAGCATTTATTTGGATTAACATTAAGATAAGGATGGCGCTTCAAAATGAGGTAAGTTTTCTGAATTATCGTGTTGGTTTTTTTTATATTTTCTTCAACAATTATTTACTCAACAACTTTAAACTTTGTACAGTTGAAACTTAACAGACTTTAATATTATAGATAAAGCTACTTTAGAAAAAAAAA
>LR736869.1:6903634-6928527 GCA_902654985.2 Oryctes borbonicus | reverse complement strand
TAAAGGAGCAAGAAGAACAGCACACCCTGAAAGTAATGACATGGCCCTCCACAAAGCCCAGATTTGAACCCGATAGAGTTGTTGTGGGATGAACTGGACAGGAGGATCCGAAAAATATGCCCAACTTCACAAGAACATTTACGGAATATTCTGCAACATGAATGGATTAATATTCCACAACCCGTTTTAACAAAACTTATCGAAAGAATGCCTAGAATAGTTCGAGCGGCGATTAACAGCAAAGGACGTTTTTTCGATGAAAAAAAAAAATAATGTTCAGTATGTTATATTAGGCCAGAATAACTTTTTATTTATTTATTTTTGTCTTTTTTACCTGTACATACAATAAAATTGCATTTTGTTTTTAATTTCGTTTGTTTCTGTAACCTTTTCATGTTTTTTACCAACCGACCGAACTTCTCTGAACGGCAGTGTACCTATACTTAACGTTGCACTGTTATTAAGTGGATAATAATAATGTATTTCGTTCGGATCAGAGTACTATGTACGAATCGTGAAAAATAAAAGAAAATGATGTGGATGTAAATTAAACCAAATTTTAAATAGCCTCTATGTGAACATGGCTGTATTTTTCCATTCAGAAAGAAGCCAAACATTTTAAATTCGCCAAACATATTCAAAGTATTACTTATACTGAAATAAATAAGAAATTTCACAGCTTCTACAAAACGTTGCAATTTTAAAAATTGGAGCCGCACGTTGCAAAATACATTGCACGTGACCATACAGTAAATACATTTCTTTTATTTGTGATTCATATAGTTAAAACGCATCCCTTTTACAATAAAAGTAGTAGGGTGTTTCTAGAAATTTCTATTCTCTGAAAAATTTCAGGGGGTCGTTTCTAAAAAAAAACCACACTATAGATTGGCTATAATAAATACAGCAATTATCTATTATCGCTTTCTACTATGCCGGCAAATATATATTTTTGCCGGTATAGTAGAAAGGAATAATTGCAGTATTTATTATATAATACAAGTCATAGTCTCGCCAGGTCAATAACAATATTAACACAACGGAAGTAAATTATTGCTAATTCACAATTTCCTTTTTCATAAAAGAAACCATATAAACCGCTAAACAAATAGTAATAAAATAGAGCTTTACGAAATATCGAAATAAATCACTAGATGGCGCATAGTTCCGTGGTAACATTAATTGGTGGATTTACGTCATTAAACTTATCAAAGCTCAATCAATTCAATTCGAAAACCTTCATTTGACTTTCGCAACGAAATAATTTTTTCAAGACGAAAAAAAAAAAAACACCTTAAAATGAAAAGGAATAGGCAATACCTACTTACAATTATTAATAGTTTTGGCCGAGAACCAACTCACTAGCACGTCTATTAAAAAAGAACTACAACACTACCTCTTAAATTGTATTTATTACGTTCACTGCGTTTAATCAAATAGCATCAGCAAACATCGAACCTATTACTCCTATTAGTTTTACTATTACGCGTTAACTGATTTCATTTACAGGATGACGTGATTAGTGCCATCTCTTTTCCGTTGTTGTTTTTAAATTTCGGCCAGCGGTCGTTGGAAAAAGCTGGCAAAACAAAAGATAAAGATAGATAAATATAGCAATAATAGATGATAAAAAATAACAATATTTGCTTGTTTGCGCGAAAACCATATTCCTTTGTACTTGTAATTAGGACAATATCCGCACAGCGATAAGACAATGTATTTATCTTGGAGTTATTGCGTATTATCACTTTCAATAGCTTTTATCTCACGTTACTAATTAGGTAAGATCGTTCAGTTACGATTATATTTAATCATCCATTTTATTCTGTTTAGAATCAGTTTTATTTGTCTGTATTGCAGTTTAAACAATTAACGTTTACTGGGACCCAGACTTTTTGGAAATCAAATTTTTGAAGAAGAAATTAAAGCTTCTCCAATCGCAATGTCCCGGACTTGTTTTCATCCCTAAGTACGAATTTACCATACTACGCCACAGTCCTTGCTATCATTATTATGAATTTATATCTGTTTTTCAGATGACTTTTGATGCGAGGCGTATACACGCGAGGCTTTTCAACTTTTTATAGGAAGAATGAATAAACTCCAGTTTTGGGCTTCTTGCAAAGTGACCTTGGCAGAATCCAGATTTACTCAACGTTGCAATTTTTTAAAAATATCTTTGATTTTTAAATTTACTCATGAGCAAATTGGCTATAAAAGAGGACGGATAATTGCTCATTACCGTAGCCTATAATTGTTCACAGTACTTGATGTCTACTTGAAAATGATTTTGATCCATGCAAAGTAGAATTAATCATTTGTATTCCGCAATTTTAACATCTTTAATTTCAAGTTCTAAGAGCTCAACCAATGTTCTATGGTTTCTGGAATCTATTCGCTGGGAACCAAACCGTATTAAAATTGCCCCTTCTTCTATTTCAAATGAATTTTCTACCTCTAGACTATCCAGTTCGGTCATACAATAAAAATCTATTATATCACACTGTATACAATTATTAATACAAAAAATTTGAAAAATATTAAGCATACACAACTTTCTAGGGGATTAAAGCCATAAATTATTATGTAAAGTAGAAAGGATATTCGGGGCGATAAATTGCTGAAAAAATAAATATGAGAAGTTCAACAGTAAATGAGAAAAAATGAATGAAAATTGATTAATAGAATTTCTCTTTCAAGCCTAAGACTTTGAGACTGTCCTTTAGTTTTTCTGGCATTTCCCCAGTTGCTCCAAAGACGATAGAAACTACAACAACTCTATCTATTCTTTACATTGCGCGTATTTCGTCAGCCATCGCTAAGTATTGTGATATTTTTTCATGTTTCCATGTTTTCTGTATGCTACTTGGGCAGAGGAACTGATGTACGATGTCCGGGATCTTGTTGGGGATATGCTTATCAGTAATGATTTTCCTGCTCCAGTACAGCTTGTGCAGCTACAACGGGCGGTGGAATGTATTGGTAGTATAGGGTGAAATCTCTTTTGTGTCTTTTGTGAATTATGTTTGCGACCCTGTTGTGTCTATCCAGATAGGATTTGGGCACCATTACCGAGCATCTCGTCAGTAGGTGGTCCACTGTTTCTTCCTTCTCTCCTCACATACAGCGTCTTGTATTCGGTAGATTTTCCTTGGGGATTCTTCTCCTGTATGCTCTCGTAGGCATCACCTGGTCTTGTATTGCCGCAAACAGATTTCCAGTTTGCAGCCACGCTTGTGAGTCCTTTGCGTTAGTATCCTCACCTTCTATCCCTGTAGTGCAGTGACTTACTTCTCCATTTGCTTTTCAGGGATTTTATGCTACTGATCCTAGATATTGGGTCACAACTGGCGCCCGACAACTTCAATGGTGTAAGATGCAATTGCTCGGTGTAGTTCACTAATTCTCGCTTTCTCTAAAAAATATTCCCTTGAGTTACGCACTTGGTGTTATTATGCTGCCGAGGCGCTATTCCTCCTGCTTCCGGGGTAGGTGAAAATTTTCAATGGCGCTGTGGGGATGGTTGGCTCTGTGTCTTGTGAATTCGATTCTGGTTTTAATGTCAAGGTTTGCAAGCTCAGCGTCGGTCCACGCAATAACTCCAAAATTGTATGAAAGGTTTTTATGGGGTTTTTATGTTCCTTGCCGACAGTTTTGTTGTTAGGATGTTCTTGGTTCTCCGGAAGTAGTTAATGGTAATTTATTCCTTTATGATCTTATGTTCTATTCCCTTAACTTGCTTATATCCAAGATATTTATATTTTTCGTCCTGCTCCATATCTGCCACATCTCCCTGGTCGCTCGCATAGTAGGATTGCTCAACCCATCTTTTTTTTTCTACTACATTTTTTTATTATTTATTTCTACTAAATCGCCCTTTACACCCTAACAGGTCCTGCAGGTGATTCCGGTTCCTTGCATCGTTCTTCCTGCAGTTTAGTAGCGATGTTAACGGTTATTATTATTATTATTATTATGTATTTTTAATATCTACAATTTATTTTATCTTATTTATAATTACGCTTTTCCTTTTTTTCTTGATTTTCAGAGTGCTTAATGGATTAAAAATACAGCGTATAAAAGCCATAAATTGCGGATAAAAGCAATTTTTTCATCACATTTTTTTTTAAATACATATTTATTCGTAAATTTGTTTTGTTCATTTCGATTCTGTTCCATTCTGAATTTGAACAGGTAACACATCTTCGGATTGGAACCAGTTGACACCATTTTTCTTTTTAAAAAAGAAAGTTTACACGTAGAAATCTCCAAAACCATTTATAGGAATCCGCGCCCACAGATTTACCGAATCCACCTCTGCATTTAAGCGTCGACCCAACATAAATAAAATAAATAAAAAGAAATAAATTACTTCTATGTATATATCTGTTATTGCCTACACCCTCCATTTCTCCTAATATCCCTATTTTGTTTCTTTGTACCAATTGGACGTCATCGAAATTATTTTAAGTGGCTTTTAATTTTGAAAAAATTTAACAAGTTCCATTAAATTTATTTTTTTTTGTAAGTTCTATATGTAACGAAGGTGCGGGAAAAGTGGAAGAAAAAGGCCGAAGAAGGTCAAAGATAGGGATCAAAGTTTCCCAACATTCTAAAACTTATACCTCGCTAATCGTAAGAGATAGAAAATCGGGGTAACTTTTAATGAATCCAGCATATCGAAATCTATAAATAAAGCTGCTAGGTAGATTAAAGAAAAATTAAGAAAATTATAAAAAAAATCTCTAAAAGGTACCCCAATTTCGAAAATGTTTTAAAACATTTATTTTCATGATGGCTCCTTACGCAGTTTGACCTGCTGATTACAACGAATACGACCATTTTGCGTTATCTTCTGGCAGATAAATATCGTTGCAAAAACATCATAATGTAATAATAAAAAAAATTAAATATCTGCAAATAGGTACTTAAGTATTACAGCAACTGTTAAAAATCTTCAAATGATTTCATCAATTGGAAGAATTGATAAAACTAAAGAATTTTAATATATTTTTTATATTAAATCAGAGTTCGTGTAAAATATTAAAAAAATAAAGTCGTAAACAATATAATCGCGCCTGTGTTGTTGTTCTATTAAATTAGCCCAATTCCAAAAATAAGTTCATGCAAGTGGCAGACGTTGTTCCCGCTGTGTTTAAGAATAATTTTTTTTTCCAATTCTTAGGGTATAAAAAAAATAAAGGGGACAGGAGGTTGCCCATTGTTGCAATATTTGGCCGCTATTTGAAAATTATTTTACTTCATAAAAGGTGAAGCTTTTTGTATTCTGCAACCCAATCAAATTAGTACGCTGGGGAAGAAATCTCCCAAAAAAATCTCCCCTAAATTCTTGCATTATTTAGAACAATTCCCCCCAAATAACTTTTACATAAAAAAAAATTCAAATATTGTATTATAGCGGTTGTAAAAGCATTATTCCTTACTATTTGAACACTCTGTATGAAACAATAACCTAATAAGGCAATACAACAAAGAAAAAACAATCGATACAGCATCTATTAAAATCAATAGTAAAGGAAAAAAAAAACAAAAGAGAAAATCGCATTCCATCGTTATTAATCGAAGCAGGCCGGGGTGGAATGACGTCACGTCTCCCTACATCGGCTACGTATTGCCCAAATAAAGGAAGGTTGTACCGCCGACGACGTCGAATTGTCGAACGTCCGATACCTGTTTTTTTCCATAAATTCCAAACGTACATTGCGCGTGGGTAGTCAACTGGAGTTGGTAACCACGGTGAATTGTTGCCTAACCGAAATGGATGCAGTCTTCTGGCGATGACCATCGCGGCATAGCGTGCGTCCTCTAGCCGTGCTCGCGATAAACACGCGGATACAACGAAAATACTCAATTTGAGTTGCGAAAATTTCGAACGAAATCGATTAGCTGTAAACTAATTATTTGAAGAATTTAAATTTTATTGAGGTGATAAGTGAACATTTTCTTAAATTATCGTCCATATACAAAGAAGAACCTAACGTCAAGTATATAGCCTTATGTTTAATTCATTATTTATTAACAAAGGGAAGATTAATAACCAGAGTTACCTTGACACTAACCACAGCTTAACGCACGTAGCACGTTATTAAAAATTAATCTATGTTTGCTTGGCACTTACAACATGGAAATATGTTAATAATCAAAAAAGGACTTATTAACAAATATTTCTTTATATTTGTTTTATTTATGAAAAATAAATAAAAAAGTTTCTCCCATCAAAACGGTTCGAATTAATTTTTCTAATTATTTCCTTCGTTCTTCTGACGAGAAAATGTTTACAAACACATTCAAAATCCAGTTGTAAAGATCGATTATGGAATATTTTTAGTTCTTCGCTTTCCTTTTCCTCACCCACATTTTAATGTTGTCCCTTTCCTAACACAACATCATTGGTGCTTCCTTCCGGTAATGCATCATAAAATTTCGTCTATACAGTTCCTTAATTTTGTTGTAGCGGATGTTCTTTCTCTCTTTCTTAATTTTGTTTATTAATCCTTGATCCATGGATGTCACGTCAGGAAGCAAACACGCAAGAAATATGTTGCCATCTCTTGATTTAAGTATCTCTGCAGTGGGCTATCAATTAAGAACAGTGCCTTTTCGGCTAGTTTACTTTTTGATAAAAAATACTTTACTTGCGGAATAGATTTTTTGGGTGATCAATCCACTCCTTCTTTCATTCCATTCTTTTTCATTTTCTCAGGCCTGGACGGCTTTCCAATAGCAGCTGATTTCATCCGCGCTATACATCTGATCCGGTTTAAAATTATGTTCATTGATAATTTCTCCTAAATCAAGATAAAACCGTTCAATAGCAATATAACTTTTTTCCATGAATTCCGAGCTCGTGAATGCCATGCTTTTTTTTGGAATCTGTATAATTAAGCACTTGAGGCATTAAATGATTCGTGGATATTCAATTTTTCATGGAATATTTTTGCGCAGTACAGCCCAGAAGTAGATTCCGTTTGATCTCCTTTGTAAAAACAAGAAAAACTTTGATCCTTTTGTTGTCTTTTTGCCCAATGATCCATGAAAACTACCTTATTTGATGAAAATTAATTCGCTTTATTGCCATTTTGAATGATATCCCTTACTGTATGAATTCCCATATCATATCCACTTTGATCTGTAATAAGAAGAACTTTCCTTTCTCTTTTTATTAAACGTGACTCAAAAATAGGAGATCGAGTATCATGTTCAAGTGTAAATAATAGCGCGGCATTCGACTGATTCCACTTCTTTTCGGGCGGCACGGATAACCGAAGCACGAAAGACTGTAACTGTATCACCGCTGCACGCATAACCCACCGCACGAAGTTATTTCAAACAAAACTTTAAATATTAAATATTAAAATATCAAAATGACGTTACATTAGGATCTTTATATAAGCCGAACCCCATTTGATGAACTGGTGAAAACTCTCATGTGGAACCCTTTCTTCCTCGTCTCCTGTTAATCTCTTCATCCATAGCTGGAATCTCTTCATGGCTTCCCACAAATCTTTCTGTAATTTCATTCTCATATACCGAGTGGCTGAAAAAATTACACTAGACTAGTCTGTGACATAATTGAACCAAAATTAATGTAATTGGCTATGAAATTATGGCAAATAATGTAACATTTTATTCAAATTTGTTGTGTTCCTGATTACATGTTTATTTGATTTTGTTGCTCGTCGTTTTTAAAAATTGCTTTTAAAAATGGTTCTCTGCACTCAGCGTTCCATGTTAAAATATTCATTGCCGTGAATAGGCATTTGGAAAAAGATGTCTGTTTCAAGAAACCAAAAGTTAATAATCGGGTTGCAAGAAATCGTATTGTTACAAACGAAGAAGCTGTTTTGCAAATAGTAGAAAATAATGCGAGAATAAGTTCAGCTGTGCGGAATGGAAACCATGAATGAATTAGGCAGGTCCTTAAAAAAAAGGCTTCGCCCGTTTCATTTTCAAAAAATCCATCTCCTATTAGAACCCTCATCGATTCGTAATACGAAATCATTAGTACGGGTTTTCTATTAATTTTGGCCAATCGATTGACAGGCGAATTCTATCGAAATTGTTTGGAAAATGAACTGAACACTTCCATCACATTCACCCAACATCTACGTTGAAGATCACATCATTCTTTACGCTGATGACACCAACTTCAACTTGTTTTGGTTTAACAGCAACAAATTGTACCTAAACCAGGTAAAGACGTGTTTCATATATTTTTACATCTGGTCTTAACAGAATGTCCAAAAGTCATCTATTTCGAATTAATGGAAAATCCATAAGATAATGCCAGTGCGAAAATTTATTGGTACCTACACTGCCGTTCAGAGAAGTTCGGTCGGTTAGTAAAAAACATGAAAAGGTTACAGAAACAAACGAAACTAAAAACAAAATGCAATTTTATTGTATGTACAGGTAAAAAAGACAAGAATAAATAAATAAAAAGTTATTCTGGCCTAATGTAACATACTGAACATTATATTTTTTTTTCATCGAAAAAGCCTCCTTTGCTGTTAATCACCGCTCGAACTATTCTAGGCATTCTTTCGATAAGTTTTGTTAAAACGGATTGTGGAATATTAATCCATTCATGTTGCGGAATATTCCGTAAATGTTCTTGTGAAATTGGGCATATTTTTCGGATCCTCCTGTCCGGTTCATCCCACAACAACTCTATCGGGTTCAAATCTGGGCTTTGTGGGGGCCATGTCATTACTTTCAGGGTGTGCTGGTCTTCTTGCTCCTTTAGATAGTTTTTACACGCTAACGCAGTGTGTTTTGGGTCGTTGTCATGCATGAATATAAAGTTACGGCCTATTATACGCAAGCCTGATGGCACTGCATGATTCTGGAGTATTGCAAAATAATTTTCCTTCCTCATTACACCCTGCACTCTGCATAAATCTCCCGTCCCAGCAAAGAAGAAACATCCCCACACTAACACAGAACTACGCCCTTGCTTCACTGTAGGCACAATGCAGTTCGGGATCACTTTTTGGTTTTAGATCTTCGGACATAAACTCGTCGATTTTGCCCAAAAACCTCAAACTTTAACTCGCCACTCCAAAGCACGTGTTTCCAATCATCTAACGATCAATCTAGATGAGAACGGGCGTACTGTAGCCGTTTTGCTCTGTTGCCCCGACGTAATAAGGGTTTTCGAATGGCAATGCGTCCATGCAGGTCCGCTTGTTGAAGTCGACGTTTTACCGTACTCGCCGAAACTTGTTCTTCACGGCCGCGATTGACTTCGGCTGCTATTTGTGGCGCTGTTAATTTTCTATTGCGTTTGCTTAATAATATAATTCTCAAATCTTCAGCTTTTGTTGTTTTCCTAGATCCTGCAGGACGAACACGATTTTCTATAGTTCCAGTTGTCCGATACCGCTTTATGATGTCATTTACTGTTGAACTTCTCACATTTATTTTTTCAGCAATTTGTCGCCCCGAATATCCTTCTTCAAACAGCGTAATAATGCGTGAACGTTTTTCTACACTGGTAGGCTTGCCACGTGCCATTTTGAAGTAAATTTTCTTAAAACTTTCGCGCAAAAACGACAGATGCTCACCAACACACGTTTAACAGTAAAATGAAGCAAATTTATATCTTTACGCCTGTGATAAATAAACAAGAATGATACTGCGATATATTTCCTAAATGTATTGTTCGTTAATAATCCCCAAACGACCCGTTTCAAAAGATCGGCTCTTCCGAGAAATTCTTGGAATGATAATAAAAGGGACTTTATTGTGGTTGTCGCAATATTTCTACTTTACATAATAATTTATGGCTTTAATCCCTTAGAAAAGAGTGTATGCTTAATATTTTTCTAATTTTACGTATTAATAATTGTATACAGTGTGATATAATAGATTTTTATTGTATGACCGAACCTCACTGAACGGCAGTGTACATAGAAAAAAGTTTGAGTTGGGAAGTTCTAACAAAACACCTGTGTACCACGCTTTTCCATTTATAGACTCCACCAGTTTATTACGAAAGAGGTCCTACTTATCCTAATACTGCGCTTTCAATCCAGGATTTCGTACGGATTAATTTTCCGGGCTCCAATAAAAAATTACCCTCTTGAACATTTGTTAACGTTGAAAAAAAAAACATCTCTTGCCGCCCGCTCTTTATAGAGCTTTATATCTTTACGCTGGCTATGTAATGCTACCCCTAAACATATTAAACTATTGAAAAATAATCTATTGCAGAATTAATTTTTATATTAATTTCAATATGGTTTACCTATTGTCTTAAAGTAGATTAGATTAGTGCGGGAGGTAGTTCTTGACCTACCTTACTAGGAGCTTTTTAAATCTATTGCGCTTCCTCTGTTACTAGATAGAGGACGTTACAGCTTTGTAAATTAAAGCTCTGCGTAGGCGCTTTTGGATATTTCGAGCCCATTTCTGAGAGTCGCAGTCCTACCAGGGCGTGATCGGCAATCTCTTCTACTTAGTAGGTTTGTTGTAAATGTAGGCCTGCGTCCAATCAAAAATTGCTCAACCTGTCTCTGAGCTGACTCTTGAGCCGGTCTTGAAATTTCTTTTCCTTCCATTGTTTAGCAGTTGCTTTGACCACCGTATATGCCCCTACAGAGTGCCTCGAGCTTTTGTCAGCAGTTGTCGAACCTACTCTCTGCTTTTACATCCTCTCGATGGCCTTTGCGTCCTGGTACCCAGGCCAGGATCACCTGAGTTGAGAGTCTATAATTAATTTCTTACCTGTCTAGTTCTTCAATATATCCCAGCCCCGCTGCTATTTCGGGTTGAAATACTGCGACCCTTTGAATTCGGCTTAGCTAGACCCAACTCTTTGTCTTTGAGCTGTCTGCATACCAGATAGATTCGCCTTTAATAGGCAGGTTTTTCTTCCATTCTTCTCAATCTGGTATATGTGATTACGCGTGATTATCTTCTTTATTATTTTTAGTTTCAAGTATTTCGATTGTTTTGATTATTAATTTGTCTTAAGCCTACTGTAGAAGTTTTTTGAGGCAATAAACATTATTATATGATAAACATCAGTAGAGATTTGCAATAATAAAGCTCAATCTTTGGAATCGCATCCGTTGGCCGCAATCCGTTGGCTGAGTAAGAGAGGTGGAATAAGATTGCTTGAGTGATTTTATCTTCAGTGCAAGGTTCTTCTATATCGAGATGTCTAGGACCAATGCTTGCGTTTGCAAAAATTTCCACAACCACTTATGAAAAACATCTATTGTAACCTATCCCTTATTTTGACCCATACACACAACGGGAAGCTTTCGTGTCTCCTTAAATGCCCTAAGCTTATTTGCCTTTCCAATAAGGCATGAAAGTCAACCTGTCCTTAGCCACTCTGCGACCTGGTGCTGTTTTCTCGCTTCGGTGTGCGAGGATTTTGTTTGGAAGGATTCTCCATCCATATGTCCAGCTATCCGGGAGTTGTCTCTTCCCATTATTTGCTGATGTAACCACTTAGGTTTTTCCCATAATATCTCACTAAATATTGGAGAATGGTGTGCCCTTTGTTGTAAAAACCATGTGAAAAGTGCGATGTTGGTGTCTGGATTTTGATACAATTTGAGAATTTTCCTTTGCCAGGGTTTATTAACTGTTGGTTTTCCTTTTAAAATGTTACTTCTTCTGGATTTTCCGACACCCTATGATTTAGTAATTCCTCTCATGCTTTGTCCCCTTTCGTATCTGTTTTTAATTCCATTTATTCTGGAACGACAACGTTGTATGTTTTCTCGGTCCTATTATTTCCTTAAACAACATGAAATGGTCAAAAATAAGTGTATTTATTACAAAATAAAAATTACTTACATTTATGTTGATCATTGATACCTCTCAAAATAAAAAAAGCAATCTTCTTGAATATCCACCAGTGTTGACCCAACAAAAGGAAGAAATTTCGATATTTTTAAATCGCTCTGTATAACACAGCATTTACCATTTCCATTATATTCTATACCTATTGGGAAGTTAATTACGTGGGCGGCTCGTTTGGGAAACGTCAGTTGTTTCGCTTATTCAACTGTGTCTGACGTCAGATGATGTCATCCAATCATGCTTTGTTATTACGTAAAAAAATCGAATCGAACCTGTTTCTAGATATTTTAACGCAAGTAGATACAATGCGATTTGCTCACTATACTGCTAACTTGTTAAGCAAGGCTAAATTTGAGAAATCTGATTTATTTTCAACCCTCGCCATTGGGATCTCGCTCGAGATTTCCTGAAAAACGAGAAAAAGCTCATTTAATCTTCTTTTACTTCTATCGCCTTTATTTGGCCCTTCAGAAAACAAAATAAAAAACACATTCTGAAGGCCTCGTTTGAACTTTTTTTTAACGGTGGTCTCGAAATTTTTATACGACGTTTTGGTTCTTTCTGGCCACTATCAAGCTTTTATTTTTTATTTGACATCATCAGAAAGCTTTTTTCTGACTCAAAATAGGTGTATCCGTGCTTTTATTTCGAAAGAATCCATACTGGTTGGTGAATATTAAATTAAACGTGTCATATAATTCACTATCCATCACACTTTTATATTTATATTTTAATATTTTTTATTTATCGGCCGATATTATATCCAGGACGACAACAGCCACATCATAACAATTGCTGTCAACATATTTGCCATGGTTAAAATTAGAAAAGAAAATTTCAGGTGCATCGCTAGATAAAGAATCGAAAATGGCTTTGAGGATGTGTTTTTAGTTTTTCTTTGCAAGCCCAATTAAAGCCACTAGATATAAAAGATGAAAATAAGCTTTTTTCGATTTTTTTAACATCTCGAACGTCATTTGTCACGGATCCATTTTCTAGAATTTTACCAAATTTAAACCTACCTTTTATCTTCAATAATAAGCGAGATCCCATTGGGGAAGGTTGAAAATAAACCAGACTGTATAATTAAAAATAATCAACAATATTTTTAATTTTTTTCGCTTCCGGTTTGACAGGAACATTTAACAATTCTTCTCAAAAATTTCCAAAAAAACGTTAAAAACCAAAAAAAATGCAACTTCCAACGAACAAATGAAGTGGAAAAAACAAGAGAAACCCGATAACATCGACATCACCGCCCTAAAATCCCGCAAAAGTCCATTCCTGGTATTACCCAAGATCGAGGTCGAAATGCCCGCGAAAAATCCAGGATTACGTCTCTTCACGAAAACCTGGAAACCGCACCATCACCCCCAGCATCGTAATCATCACAATCAGAACGAATTGGATACCGCGCGACCTCTCACCGCCACCTTGGAGAAGCCCCAAATCCTCGACATCGATTTAGTGACCAAGATCGATATGTCGTTGATTCGGAAGGAATTCCTGTGCATCGCGAATTTGTGCCGGGTACCGCTGAGGACCTTGACGCCATTACCTCACCATTCCGGCAATAGGGTGAGACGCAATAACAATAATAAGGTATCGACGGGAGCGTCCAATAATATCGCGACTATTAATGCGGGTAGAGACGATCAAAGTAGGCTATGTCGTCGTCCATCCAATAGACCGTTAAGTTTGCCAGTTAATAAAGTACAGTTGAAAAAATCTAGTCGGCCGTGTACCAGTGAAGATAGCTGGGAAGAAGATCGTAGTAGTTCCTCACAGACTTGCAGTAAGTAGAAAAAATCCCATTACGAAATTGTATTTAATTGATCAGAAATTTAATGGAAAAGGATTTTTATTAGATTACTCTGGATTACTGTGCAATTAACTTTAATTAAGCAATTATTACAAGCAAATTAAGACCAAGCGTAACAACAAATGAATGCCGTGACTAACGTTCCGCTTAATTCTGAAAATATTAATTGCATTATTCTGCAAGAATTCTTTGATAAATTATTTCTTCTCCTGGCTCATATTGCATTTATGACACTTTTATATGTTGTCATTATTTTAAAATGTCACCAAAGTTTTTTAATCACATTGACAGTTCATGTTTGGCAAACAGTGAAGTATCGGCACACTCCACACCACGCAAGTTATTTGTTTAATTCGGTACAATTGTTTCGGGAATTCGTGGAAAGGTTGGGAATTTATAGTCACCTCATGGAGTGGTGACGAGAAACGAAACGAACGTCAGATTCAAAGAACAGCATAGCACAACATATAAACGAAACCGGACATAACATTAAACCAGAAAACCTAAAGTTAATTAAGAGAATTAGACGCTTACGAAACCATTTATATGAAAAAGAATGCAAATCTCTTCAACGGGGAAAAGGTCCACTTAGCCACTCAGATTTGATTGATTTATTTACGTAAAGCGGACGCATGTTTACGTTTTGTGCTACAGGTAAGAACTTTTCATTTTAATTTTATGTATTTCGTGGGTTTTAGGCCATGTAGGCAGGTAGAAGGAATGTTAGGGACAAAATATTTTTGATAATTGTTTCGATTTAAGCAAATAGCTTAAACATTTTTTAAAATTATTGCTTTAATGCGTTTACCTTTACAAAAAAAAAGCAATTACCTTCAGTAGATAAGGAACGCCATTAGAGCTTTATGTAAGCTTTCCTACATAACAATTGCAAAATGTTGAAAGTAACATTAGTTCGTTGCCTTAATTTATAAACAACACAAAAGTATCGGTAACCTCCGCACCACACAAGTTTAATTCATTAATCCGGGAGTGCCGTTTCGAGGATACAAATGGTCCACATTCTCAACCGGTGACTGAATGATGTGGGAAACTTCTAAAATTAACATGCTTGTTCTATCCTTACTTTCGAGAAAAATATTATTTACAAGTACCTACTTTTACCGCCTACGTGCTTTAAAATTAAACTGCTTTAATAAAAGATGGAAGGGTCTCTTGTTATTGTAACCTGGGACAAAACATGTGCAAGATTTACCCCAATCAATGGAATAGAACTGAGTACGACAACGGTCCGTTCTCTCTATTCATCAGATTTTTTTGTTATTTTTTATGTAAACCGACTCGTACGCGTCTAATTCCCGCGGCAAAGTTACATTCTTGATCAATTTCAAGTTTTCTAATTTAATATTTTGCCCGGTTTCGTGTTGGGCTAGACTCGATTAATCGAATCTACCGAATCGATAGCACCTGATATGTTCCTTAAATCTGGTGCCTATTGCTCTATTCGTTTGACCAATATAGGCTTTGGCAAAGTAAATTCCCGACCTTTCTTCCATTTTCGGTTTATTTTTCGGATTGCCAAGAAGGCTTTTAAGTGTATTACGCGAAAAATTCCCAAAATACCTGAATTTTCTTTTAAAAAATTACCACAATGTAAGTGTTGCGGTATAGACTCATTTTCGCCATCTTGGCTTCTAATACGTGCCGCAAATTTCCCAAAACATTCCCCCATTTTCTGAAATATCTCGGAAACCAAGCGAGTATAAATCCAAATAAAATTTTTAAAAATCTCAAAATTGCGAAGTGCGATTTCTTACAAAGAGTTCCTGAAAACAAACGCTTTGGTTTCTCCAGATTAAATACAAGCATCAAAAATCTTCACATAGAAAAAGATAACGCTACAAAAAATCCACCTCAAAATGTTTTCCATCAACAAATCCATGTAATTCCTCTTTTTTTCCAAATAGGCAGCTTAAGTTCGAAGAATTCGTCAAAAATGAGCAAGACCAAATCCCCCAAGAGAATCCCAACGATATCCCCGATCAAACACACGAAAATCAGCGAGAACGATGCTAATAACAACAATCATACCAGTCGCTTGAATTCCACAAGCAACGGTTTCAAAACTTATCGCATCCCAAACAAGAACCGTACAGTTCGCGTATCAGTTATCGATAAAACATCGGATACGGCCCCTACTAAACTACCGCAGCCGTGTAAAACGTGCGGTAGGATAGACCAACCGGAAAGATTTCATAGCCACCCCGAAACACCGCCGCTGGCTCCGAAGAAAATGAACGAGAAAGTGTCCGTGATCAAGAGTACCGTCCAAAAGCCGGTAGCCATTAAATATAAATCGAAATTGGCGGAGAAAAGGAAGATCGCGACAGCTCCTGTAAAGAAAACCCCGGAAGCAATTGCGAAAACACCTGAAGCTCGAAGAAAAGATCCGGAAAGTGTCCGGAATGGAGTTGCTGGCAGGAAAGTGGCTTCGGCGAAAGGTCCTAGGACACTGACGTGTTACATTTGCGGACGGGAGTTTGGTACAATGTCTTTGCCGTTACATGAGCCTAAGTGTTTGGAGGTAGGTGACTATGAACGATGATATCATTGCTATACTTGTTGATTTTCCTTTTATTTTTTTATATCCAACGTAAAATAAAATTCTGGGATTGCAATAAACAAATGCCACAGTTGAAAGACGAATAATACAAAAATCGCCGTTTTCTTTTTAATGTTATTCCACACAGTATTGAAGTTATTATTTCTATAAATAGAAGCCGCTTGTATATATTCTATAATACGTATAATTTTCTTATTTCCTTTTTTTTCAAGCGTCAAGGTGAACTATGTGATTCATTAATTTAATATTCATTACGGAATATAATGCTCTAATGAGCACTTGCGAATATACACCATTGCCCATAAGTTTCTTACTAATAAATCAGTTGAAAGTTCGTTGACAACTTAATTCTGAAATTTTGGAGGAAAATCTACCACGCGCTTATCAAAATACTCTAAAATTAAATTGAGTCGTAGCATTATTTTATTGAAAGTCCTCAAACCTTATTCTCCAACGCGCAATTAATTTAAAAAGGATTGTAATAAATTACCACGATGTCTTGCTACCTCCACCGTGGAGGAGACCAACCTTTTCAGAATGCCATGGTCTCCGTATCACGGTTCTACTGGACCATAAACGCTTGGTTTGTTTGTTAATAAAACCATTAATGTGGAATGAAGCCTCGACTAAGAAGAAGGATTGATCAAGGATTTTCAAACCAATTGCAGGATTACGTGATCAATTAGCTTGAGTTCTTGCATAATTTGCAAGAACTCAAGCTAGCAAGCAAGAATATGCTCACAGCTACCAAATATTGGTCGCGTCCATAGTAGGAATAAAAAGTTTTCTGGAATTATTTTTATAAGCACCCAAATCAGTGTGTTCTAGCACCCACGAAGGTGGTTCAAGAAGTCATTAGAAAATCTAACAAATGGCGCTCGTGGTATCGAAAATGGTTTGTTTCTAGTGAGAATCATGAGTCACTAGACAGCTGCCCAAGTCTCAGTGACACCCATCACATGGGTTCATTGTTATTGTCGATTTAAGCAAAGAATTTTTGTTTATGAAGAAAAATGAAAAAAGTGGGTGATTAAACACTTGAACATTCTGGACGTCCAGTGTAAGTGGCTAACCCCGAAATGATTGACAAAATCCACGATATGGGTTTAAATGATCGACGAATCAAAGTGCGCGAAATAATTGGGACCACAGGTATATCGCAAGGTACAGTGTTTTCAATTTTGCACGAAAAATTGGGTGTGAAAAAAAATCTCGGCAAGATGGGTGCCGCGTTTGCTCTCAGTGGAGAATAAACGCAATCGTAAGGCCGACTTTGAGGCTATTTTGACGCTTTTCCGTGGCAATCCTGACGAGTTTCTCCGTCGAGATATAACTATGGACGAAACCTGGATACACTACTGCACTCCGAAGACAAAGGGACAGTCAAAACTGTGAGTTTTTCAAGGCGAACGGGCTCTGAAGAAGACGAAGGGGATGAAGTCGGCCGGGATGCACGAGGAATCATTTACATGGATTACTTGGAAAAAGGACAAAGAATAACTGGAAAGTATTACGCGTCGCCAATGGTCCGGTTGAACGAAGAAAACGAGAAAAAAACGTCCTCATTTAAAAAAGAAAAGGATCCTCTTCCATCGAGACAATACACGGGTGCACACTTGCGCAGTTTCGATGGAAACTCCAAAATAATTTTCGACTCTAGATAAAAGAGGGTATCTACCAAATTTTATTTCGATATCTCCAGAGTAATACCGAGACAATACTGAGAGATAAGTATTTTTCCTCCATCCAGTGCATCAACAAAACTAAAACAATCTCGGTTTTTCCGACTTGTAATATTCATTGTTTATCGCTAGATTCTTATCATTGTTTATAATTGTGTCGTATTTCCTAATAAAGTTTGCATTTAATAACCCTTCTTTGTTTTGTTATTGCTCTCGATCTTATTGCATTTTACGTGACACGAGTAAACTTATATCAAGTTTAGGTTTCGCACGATTTTTTTTTTCATGTATTCCCCTAAAAAAAGGGGGTTTTTCGCTATTTCGCCCTATTAACATCCCGATGTTGCCAGATAGCTATTTAGGCTAGAACTAGAGAGAACTAGAATAAAGAAAATCCGCGCACATCTCTGCTTAATCAAAGGCAATAATAATAATAATAATATCACTTAGCTGCATTTTCAGAGATAGATACGCTACAAATTTATATTTATGAATAGCGCTGTATATGCATGTAACCATATCCAATTAACACTAGCCACTTTGAAAAATTAGATACGCCATAATTGAGAATAAATATGCTTGATACATGACCTTGCCTCGAATTTTACCACAAACGTATATTACTTTGCTAGCCATTATTTACTTTTATTGTGATCGTTTCTATATGCCTTATATATAAGTTTATTTCGGCTTTATTGATTGCGTTTAATGCGAGTACATAAATTTATTACCAATATCCTTTGTGTGTGATAATTGATAAAATCAATCCACTATACGGCAAATATGTATCCTATAATACTTTATGGTTTGATCAATATTTCGCTTATACGTAGGTGGAAATAGGAAATGGATTAAATTAATAAACAATCGAAGCAGTAAAAGCTAATAGTTTTAATACTTAGCGAATATTCAATGTATTTATGGAAGGTTAAAGGTAATTTAATTAATGTTAGTGGAGTATTTAATTAAACTGTTGCTGAATCATAATTATGGACCATTCTGTATGAAGATGCTAGAAGATCTTTATTCTGCAGGAAGATTTTTGTTTTAGTTTCGCATAGTTAGATATATAAAGAAGGCACCGACTGCCTCTAACAGCTTAGGAGATTTCTCGCGCGTCATAGTTGAAAAAAGGAATTTTCATTTTTCAACTTTGAGACGCCGTAGCGTCCGAACGGTTGGAGCCAGGGAGTTGAGATCTCGCGCACTTAAAACGCTCGTCGAGACCTTTCGAACGAGCCCTAACTTATTATCGTAGCTCGTCCGACCGCCGAGATCTCGACAGGCCGTAAAAATTTGCACCCAAAATGATGGAATTTTTTCGAGGCCAAAACACAAAGTTCGGAATTCCGCCGATCTAACGTCGCTAATCGATGACCATATGGCCGTATATGTTCCCCATAAAATTTCAGCCCGCTACCTCTAACGGTTTAGGAGATATGGGCGTTTGAAGTTTTCGAAAACTTCGCCGGAAACGGTCGGAAATGGCCGGAAAATCGACATCGCTCCGGTTTTCGCCGATTATCTCCTCAGCTATTCGTCCGCGGTATGCGAAGTTGGTACTCGTCGAATAGAGAATTGAATGACGGATCGATTGCGACCAAGCGGAAGCTTCTAGCTCTTCGTTTAGGCGGGTTTCTCGGGCTTCAAAGTTGAAAAAAGGAATTTTCATTTTTCAACTTTGAGACGCCGTAGCGTCCGAACGGTTGGAGCCAGGGAGTTGAGATCTCGCGCACTTAAAACGCTCGTCGAGACCTTTCGAACGAGCCCTAACTTATCGTCGTAGCTCGTCCGGCCGCCGAGATCTCGACAGGCCGTAAAAATTTGCACCCAAAATAATGGAATTTTTTCGAGGCCAAAACACAATTTAAGCATTTGCTTTAAGAAAGAAGTATATCAGTTTACTTTTTGTTTTATTTAATTTTTGTAGGAGTAGATATGGATGAGTTTATATACAGGGTGTTCTATTTAAAATAATAGAGTTGTTACCATTTTCGCTCGAATCGGAGGCGATACCACGATTAAACAATGTGAAAGGAACGTTTTAAACTGACGTGTTTTTACCCACTAAAAGTTGTTAGGATGTTATTGAATTTATTTCTTTTGTTGTACACGCGTCAAGAAGAGCAAGTGACTACGATTTGCCTCAAATTTTCTCACTTAACAAGAAACTGTTCAACAATGTAGTACATGGTATATTTCAAAAGCATCTTTTATTGTTACAAATTTACATATAACGATTTACATATATTGATTTCTTTTGTAAATTATGTACATACGCATATAAATATGTGTATGTACATCAAGGACGCAAATTAAAGGTCTTAAAGGAAATACCTTTCAGAAATGGGATCGGGAAAATGCGAGTTTGCCACCACATCTGCAGAGGAAGCGACCTATCAAGCCAGATCGTGCTTTAACCAAAGATGAATGGAATATCTACGCTTGGGAATCTTCTCAGGTAAGTGATATACACTCCCCGACAAAAACTTAGACGCGGTAAGATGTTTTAAGCGTTTTAGGGGTTACAGCATTTCTTTGCGAAACTAGCAAGATATCTAATTAAGTTTTTATTCGTAAAAGTAAAATAAACTTAAAAATATCTCCTCCGGTAATATATGAACTGAATAATAAATTATTACTCCAATGTTTAAACAATTTCTGCGACAAAAATTTAGACGCTCTGTTGTAAATGTAAAACAAAAATAAACAAATGAGTGATTAGTAATGCGTAGATCCTCCATTGTTCTTAATCACTTCCAATAGTCTGTTATTAATAGATTTATATAAATTTAACACATAATTTTGAGGGATATTCCGCCATTCAGTCACTATTGAAGTCTGCAGTTCCTGTACCGTGAAATATTGACGGCCTCCGCCGTAAACGCGACGTGCCAATTCACCCCGCATGTTTTCAATAATGTTTAAGTCTGGTGATCGCGCCGGCCACTGTAAAGTTTTAATCTTCTTCTCTTTAAACCATCCGGTAATGGTTTTTTCCTTTATTTATTGGCGCGTTATCTTGTTGAAAAACAAAATTGCGCCCGGCCCATTGTTTTCCAAAACGTAGAAGATTGTCACGCAATAAGTCTTTATACGTCACAGATGTCATTTTGTTCGTGCAAAACACTATCCCACTTTTATCGCGAAATCCAATCGCTGCCCATATCATCACAGATCCACCCCCTAATTGTCCGGTCATTTTCGCTTTTGGTTCCTTTCTCAGATCATGATAATAATGCGAGTACCCATCCGGTCCGTCCAAATTAAAACGTTTCTCATCGGAAAATATAACTTTTTCCCATTGTTTCTTCCAGGATACGTGTTCTTCAGCAAATCTCAACCTCGCTTCTTTGTGTTTCGCCGAAAGTGGCGGTTTTCTCAACATTTTCTTCCGTGATATTACCGGTGACGCCTTTAAAATCCTTCGAACATTACGCACGGGCGTTTGTACCACCGCCTGTTCTGCAATAACTCTCGGAGACGCAGAAGAATTGGATGCACACCGCAATATCATGCGTTTATCCCGCTCACTTACAGCTTTCGGTCGCCCCTGGCCTTTTGGTTTGCCGTAATTTTCCGGATCTTTTGGGAAATTTCTAACGCAATGATCGCTTCTTCGTAACCGACGAGCAATTTCCTTTTTACTAACACCATCCTGGTGCCAGGCTAGGACTTTACTCCTTTCTATCAAGGATAATTGTTTTTTTTCTACCCACGCAGTACACAATTTCAACTATACTTGGACATGGCCACGAAGAAATTATTAGTTTAATTTGATATTTCCCAATTTTCTTAATTTTGGTAATAGATGAGGTTGGCAAGGACCTTTTTTTCAGACAGGACATTCACAAAATTATAGGCGACGCAATAACAACAATCCAGTATCGAATTAATGTTAGACAAGAAATATCAGAACATTCCAGGAAACTAATTTTCTCTTGTCGACTTCCGCCAATTAAAGTTGTTTGTGGGAGGGTAGTGTGCGACTTCAAGCCATTACATGTGTTGATTGTTGTCGTAGAAGTTCTAAAGGAAGTGCTGATCAACCCTCACCACGCGAAAAAGTTGTCAAAGGAATAAATAGGAACAAATCACGGCGCGAAGAATTGGAAAAGTTTTAATTTTTATTCTCGTAATTTCTAAGTAGATCAAAGTCGATTGCATGAACATTTGGAGCACTTATATCGCGGTATCTACGTCTGTCTAAGAAATCTGATCTATAAATTGGATAAAAATTCCATTTACTTGTTTCTGAAGTTCCTTGAAGAGACAAAATTTTGAGACAATGACCCCCCACAACCAATTGATTGAACAACTTAAGTTAATTTATTATCCAGTGCTGCTTAAGTTATGATTGAAATCAAATAACCTCGACGCCAAGAAAAAGTAAAACAGCGAGAAAATAACTGTTATTAAATTTTATATGAAGATTAGCTTAAGAATATTGCCTTACCTGTACTACAGCTTTCATAAATTGTTCAAAAAGTTATAAATCAAATTACAAAAACCACCACAAAGCTAAAGTTATCGATAAAACCGGTTTCGATACATTGACTGCGTTCAAAAATCTCTTTAACAGTGCCATCGAACATCAGCTTGGATGGACTAAAGTTCTACTTGATGCTTGCGACCAATCAAATACTTAACGAAATTTTCCCTATCTTCAGTCAATGTACTACATTGTCATCAGTGGCAAGGGGACCCTTGCCAATACTATTACAAGCAGTCTTGCCAGTCTTGTCTCTTATTCCAAAAGCCTTTCTATACCAAAAACAAAACAGACATTGGCCAAAAATGATTATATTGTATCGTTGATAGGTTTTATAGTTCAAGTTCAAGACGTCCCCGAACGCTCTAAAAATACCGCCATGCAAAGATTTGCATAATGTATTCAATCCAATGCAAATCAACTTCAGCAAATATTCCGATATTCAACATCGACTCTCAACACGAAAATAAACAGCATTTCACGCCGGCTATTAACAGCACATTAATTCCATTCCACGCAATGACATTAGTAGACGGACTAAGCAATTAGTTCCACGGTATGAACAAAGGACATCGCATGCAAGCCGTTTGGAAATATCCCGTTAATTAGACTGAAGATCGATACAATAAACGTCAAGCTGCAAGTATAAGTAAGCGTTATAGGAGAGCGGCGCTGCATTGAAATGCGTTACTTGCAGCTAGCTTTCGACTTGTGGGCAACCGCAATGGCAACCAAGCGGAGAATATTGGGCCCTACGCGTTGAAGTTCGAGGGATTTGGCATAAGGTGTTTGTGGAAATGATGAAATGATAAGCGAAAGTTATGTTTGCGGTTTGGGAGGTTGAGCGTCTTCTTATAATCTGATTCTTATGCACAGAGATATGTATCTCCTTGAAAAGGAGTAAAATATTCCTTAGAAGTCAATTTTGAGATTGAATTTGAGATGTTCAATAACACCCTTTTGAATGTTTTCGTTTAAATTGAATTCTATATTCTGATAAAATGCTGCTAAGGAAGCACCTGCGTGAAATGAGCTGCCGCAGGTAGCAGCCAGTGACGGCCGTAGTGCAGTAGCAAATTGGAGAAATAGCAAAAAAAATCATATCGACCGAAGTTCAAATGTTACCAAATACAGATGCGATACATAAAATTCGCATTCATATGTCGTCCTACCACTAAAATATAGTTGCCTTGCGGAGGGATAGATCCTTACACAAAAAAACTTCATATCTCGGGTCGTCCAAGACATATCATATACACTGCCATTCAGTGAAGTTCGGTCATACAATAAAAATCTATTATATCACACTGTATACAATTATTAATACATAAAATTAGAAAAATATTAAGCATACACTCTTTTCTAAGGGATTAAAGCCATAAATTATTATGTAAAGTAGAAATATTGCGACAACCACAATGAAGTCCCTTTTATTATCATTCCAAGAATTTCTCGGAAGTGCCGATCTTTTGAAACGGGTCGTTTGGGAATTATTAACGAACAATACATTTAGGAAATATACCGCAGTATCATTCTTGTTTATTTATCACGGGCGTAAAGATATAAATTTGCTTCGTTTTACTGTTAAACGTGGGTTGGTGTGCATCTGTCGTTTTTGCGCGAAAGTTTTACGAAAATTTACTTCAAAATGGCACGTGGCTAGCCTACCAGGGTAGAAAAACGTTCACGCATTATTACTCTGTTTGAAGAAGGATATTCGGGGCGACAAATTGCTGAAAAAATAAATATGAGAAGTTCAACAGTAAATGACATCGTAAAGCGATATCGGACAACTGGAACTATAGAAAATCGTGTTCGTCCTGGAGCATCTAGGAAAACAACAAAAGCTGAAGATTTGAGAATTGCATTATTAAGCAAACGCAATAGAAAATTAACAGCGCCACAAATAGCAGCCGAAGTCAATCGCGGCCGTGAAGAACAAGTTTCGGCGAGTACGGTAAAACGTCGACTTCAACAAGCGGACCCTCATGGACGCATTGCCATTCGAAACCCCTTATTACCTCGGGGCAACAGAGCAAAACGGCTACAGTAGGCCCGTTCTCATCTAAATTGGTCGTTAGATGATTGGAAACACGTGCTTTGGAGTGACGAGTCAAAGTTTGAGGTTTTTGGGCAAAATCGACGAGTTTATGTCCGAAGATCTAAAACCGAAAAGTGATCCCGAACTGCATTGTGCCAACAGTGAAGCAAGGGCGTAGTTCTGTGTTAGTGTGGGGATGTTTCTCCTTTGCTGGGACGGGAGATTTATGTAGAGTGCAGGGTGTAATGAGGAAGGAAAATTATTTTGCAATACTCCAGAATCATGCAGTGCCATCAGGCTTGCGTATAATAGGCCGTAACTTTACATTCATGCATGACAACGACCCAAAACACACTGCGTTAGTGTGTAAGAACTATCTAAAGGAGCAAGAAGAACAGCACACCCTGAAAGTAATGACATGGCCCCCACAAAGC
>LR736869.1:6847089-6863634 GCA_902654985.2 Oryctes borbonicus | reverse complement strand
GAGTCGCAGGGAATTTTTGTCTGGGCGTAGTGCCTGCACTGTAAAATACACATGAATTTTACAGTGCAGGCACTACGCCCAGACAAAAATTCCCTGCGACTCCCGGATTTTTAATAATATAAATTAATAATAATAAATTAATAATAATTAATAATTTTAATTTGCTACAAAATTTACTCCATAAAGCCCTAAACCATAGCGATATATATCTATATGGAACTTTGTACAAACGAAGGAGCCCTTTTAGCTTTGGGAACTTACTTTTGAAGGACTTGTAAGTGCCTCAGCGACGTTTCCATCTCTATCACCTGTCCAAATAGTAATTGGCAGCTTGTTTTGCAAAATAGTCGATTGCGAATGTGACAGCGTCCTGATTCTATGAAAATCTCTGTCCTTCGAGTAAAACTTTGAGCCTAGGAAACAGAAACGAGTCGCGGCGGTCAGATCTGATGAATACGGAAGATGAATCAATTCGTAAATTTTTGCCTAAATTTTGAGTCTCTGCGCTACTTTCGTGGATCACTTTCCCGGTCAATGGAACAATCTTCGCTTTTTCGGAGCCAATTCACCTTTTACTTGTATCTTGGCTTCAGGCGTGTATTGGAGTATTCAAGCTTCATCTACAGTTATTAATCGACGTCGAAATTTCGACTTATTTCGCTTAAATTGCCTCAGCGGACCTTTGGAAATGGCGTATTTGATCCTGAGTGAGCAACCGCGGCACCCAAAATTTTCAGTCAATATATGACGAACACGTTGTGTCTCACTAACACGGTGTCTCTGATCTTAATTTATCCAGTATACCATTTGCTGAGCTTCCGATATTATCAGTACCGTCAAATAGGGTAAAGAAGATAAAAAGATTACGTTTTTTTTTTGTTTTTGCTTTGAAGGAGATGACAAAAAAAGTAAAAAAAAAAACATATTTAGCATCTTCAAGTCTTAGCTATAATGCACCAATGAAACAATTGCGGAAATAAAGGGAAAAAAGAACCATGGAAATTGTTTTTAAAAATCAATTTTATTAACAATATCATAAAGTACAACACTCTGAAATAATAGAACCATAAAAAGGAAATAAACAGTCACATTGTTCTTACAAAAAAAAAAAAAAACAGTTTAAACTGACGTCTACGTAAATGCACTACTCTACAGGAGACCAGCCTACACAGACAAGAATATTTTTGATGAGTAACGCCATCTTCATGTCGAGGCTTGAAACTTTTCGGACTATCCTCGTATTTATTTCAATAATTTCTAATTACGTTTTTATTACTTCATTCAGATGGTAAAATACTGGGAAGCTTTTCTTCCGGAGGCCAAAGCGATTGCTTGACTAGAGGATCTCTGTCAGGAATAGCAGCAACGACATTCCAATTGGAAGTTTCCCCAATTGTAAATAAAAAAATCGAGGAAATGAAAAAAAATATATATATTTAATTTAAGATAAGATAAAAGAAAATAAACGCATGCTGGGCTGAAATTAATAACAGTTAATTATCAATTGTTTCGAGCTGAACATGGAAATCTGATAGTTAACCGTAACGTACGAATGCTTCCGTTTTACTTGGGCGTATCCAGATCATTTTATTTGATCTTATTTTATTTTTATTATTTACCAAGTTTGTTTACTCGAAATATTGCGTGAATCCAGCTTTGGGTTTCGTTTGATTCATCGCATTTTATAGTCTGGTTTTTTTAATTGCCGCTTGGCCATCGTCAAATATCCGAATTTTTTTTTTTTTTGTATTACAATAAATTATTTACGTTCACACGATGCATGGTGTATAATAAATTAAGCTATATGTTGCAATATATTTATATACAGGGGGTTTCTGTAATATATACGATCCAAAGAATATCGTTTATTGGGGAGGGGGATGAAATTTTAAAATTTTTTCGTCACTATTATTATTTCCGTACTCCGAAATTGATCGCGCATATTACGAAACGCCCTCTGTAAATATTTATGTATTTGTTATTTGTATTATTAAAGTAATCATGAATAATATATAATTATCTATATAGAGTACAATATATGTTATATATAAAAAAAAATGTAATTTACTATTATATCTTATTCTATACTTGTATATTTCTACCGTCTAGATTTAGTAAAAGAATAAAATAAGGAAAGTATCATATTTGCATTTTGTCGCTTATTGTTTATATCTGTGCATATAAAATATATACGTGACTGTGCTTTTAATTTTTTTTTTGTTTCATTTTATTCTACCCAATCTGTGATATGAAGGTGCTTCAATGATAAAAATTAAATTTTCTAATTTTCTAGAATGTTCGATTTTCATAATAATGATAGCAGAGGAATGTGGCGTAGTACGGTAAACAACACAAAAGAATCGGTATCCTCCGTATTACAAAAGTTTAATTAATTAATCCGGGACGGCCGTTTCGAGGATACCGGTGACCGGGTGATGTGAGAAACCTCTAAAACTAACCTTGTTGCTTGTTCTGTCCCTACCTTCGAGAAAAATATTATTTACAGGTATCTACTTTTACCGCCCTACGTGCCTCAAATTAAGACGAGTGCGAAAAAATACGGAATATGGACAAATAGACGGAAGGGTCTCTTGCCATTGTAGCCCGAGATATAAAACATAGAAGCCTTACCCCGATAAATCGAATAGAACTGAGTACGACAACGGTCCGTTCTCTCTATTCATCAGATTTTTTTTTTTGCTTTTTATATAAACCGTCTCGTATGCGTCCAATTCCCGCAGCGAAGTTACATTCTTGATCAGTTTCATGTTTTCTAATCTACCGAAGCGATAACAGCTGATATGTCCCTTAAATCTGGTGCCCATCACTCTTTTCGTTTGACCAACATAGGCGTTATTACATTGATTTTTCATATTTCCACGTTTCTTTTGAAAAGTAGAATAAAGCTTTTAACAGTATTCCTTCGAAAGACACAAACCTTGGTCGCAGTCTTCCAAGATAACGTAGAATCGGGTGACTTCGTAGGAGTGGCTTGACACACCCTGGCATTTTTTCTTAGAACTACGGTTACCATCTATTAGGTGGATGGCCGACTTCAAAAAAAAATTTTACAATGATGAAAGAATATTTTTAGTAATAAAAAGATGTATGCAGATGATTTGTTTGGCACCAAAAAATACAGAACATAAGGCAAAAAAACCACGGCCTTTGATTGAAAAGGGACGCAAGATTTAAAAGAATCGAACAATCAGCGGTGGCAGAACATATACATGAAACTTCAACAACGTAAAAGTGATAGCCGCCACCAAGAACCACGGGACAAGACTCATCAGGGGGAACCCATAGAAATAGAAGAGAATAAGACCGTTAATCGACTACGCAGTGGAGCGGAAACTTCACGGTTGAATGCACCAACGGCGTATATAACAAGAATGCCGGACAACGAAGAATCAGCGCAGTTATCCTGAAGATGCCGTCAGTATGAGGGGCGAAACATCGAGCGAAAATATTGATACACGCCAAAACCTGGAAAAAGTTAATAGCAATAGCATTGCTAATCAAACTTCAATTTCACAAAAGTAAAACCAACCTACGCTTTTAGACCTAACTAACACATTTATAAATAAATAAATTAGAAGCATTCTATGTTTTTTTAGTGAACACTTTTTCCCAACGTGATTATAATTTATCGTTTTGGTCATTAAATTTTTGTGAAATTTTACATTCCATTCAATTACCTGCCTGTATAGTCCCGGATCTAATCAATATTTTAAAATCAAAATAATGAATTTGTAAATTTGAATTTTGAACAAGTACACCACTAACAACATGGCGTTTTTGCTTCAGTCATTAAACTACAGAGGGCGAAAGCACCCCCAAGTTCCATATAATCTGTGTTACAGTACTTACAGCAGATTATATTCTTGATTTAAATTATAATATTTGCACATTTTACATCTTTTGTTACAATTTTTTACACCTTTTAATATTAAATAAAATTTAAATACTTATTTTTAAATACCTGGCCTGACTTGAAATTTGGGTGAAACGCAGCGCTCTCTCTTGGCGCCTTTTTAAAATGATTGCGATAAAGTGAGGTTATCAAAGGTTATGTTCAAGTCATGTTTAAAATAAATAAGTAACGTTAACAACAATTTTAAAATAAATTTTTTTAAAATAGCAACTAAACATTGTTATGGCAGATAAAAACATTGACTATAATATAAGGAAACCACGTCGTACGAAAGGTACTCCGTTCTACACCCAAAGAAATTACTACGCTTTGGGGGTGGTGGCACTTAGCGGACTCGCTTGGTTCGCATACGAGTAATTATTCACTTTCTAAAGACGATTTCAACGTATTAAAGACATCCAAATTTTTCAGACTTTGGCCACAGTCACGTAAATTAAAGGCTAGCATAGTGGAAGGAAAATTCAAATATTCTCCCGCTGTACAAGACCACATACTGTTGGTGCAACGAACCACCACGGATCCGGCTCTCAGTAACGCTATAGCCAAGTTAAAGGAGAAGATTCAAGATGAAGAGGAGAAATCCAAACCGCAACCGTGGTTTAGCAAATTGCTCGAGGGACAGCCCAAACTTTAAACGCAATGTAAATAAGTCGTCTTCTAGGTTGGTTATTTAATTATAAATACATACAGATGTACATAGTAGTTTAAAATAAATTATTTGTTAGTAAATGGCCCTTTTTTTATTCTTATAGTACAATAAAATCGGAAATAAGCAAATTCTTCCTTGAAAAAGAAGCTAACGACGAAGATATGGATTCATGTAAAATATCAGCAAATGTAGAAATTGACTCACCTTACAAGAACATCGTTACTGAACCGACTCCTGTTTTAAATAACTCCCTAGAAGACGATAAGGATTTTAAAAGTCCAAAATGCTTTAAATTTCCATCACGTCAAGTGAAATTGGGAACATCACAGACTAGCAAAGGTAAACAACGCAAGCAATCTAAACCGAAGATTATCCGAGGGCAAAAACGCTTAACGAACATGATTAAAGAAAATTTTGCATGCAGTGATATGAACGCAGAACATTTGCAGATGGCTTTAGCATTGTCAAAATCGGAGCAATCTGATTCTGAAGCTGAATGTGATTTGGATGAAGCAAGTTGTTCTTTATCAACAATGGAGAAAATATCGGGTTATAGGCGAACGTTGGAACAATTCGGTTTTAAATCTAATAAGCCGGTTGCAAGAAATTATGAGGTAAAATTCCTTTTAGTGTATCCCTAGAACTTCCATAATCTCGTTTTAGGTCAACAAACGATCAAAGAAATCGAAATACCAATTTGTTACACCGATTTTGAACGTTCGTACTGAAGAAGATAGGCAAAAGCTAATATCATGTAAGATTTCATTAATATTATCCAGCAATTCGCTTCCTGAATACTGCTACGAACGAGGAAAACCTAGAATAAGGAGCTCTAACTTGGCGAAGTTTGTAAACGAAGCTGCGATAATCTTCAATGTAAACAATATTGAACATAAAGACTTGGATATTGATCGATTTTACTGCAAGGAACTAAATATCGAGAAGAATATTGTAAAATCTGGACATTTATTGAAAGATTGGAATCAAATTCAAGGCAGAGAACGCACACCTCCTCGGGAAAAATTTTTACCACAATCGGAAACTGTTAATACGGACAAAATTAATACAGGACCCCTTGAAATAGATAAATGTGACTTGTATTCAAGAAATTCACAAAATTACATCAAAACGAGATCTTTATCGCCCGATTTATTCACATCCGATGATGAATGGACAAGCGAAATTAAGAGAAACATCGATAGAACCTTGCGATCATCTTTGGAAATGATAAGCAGGATTAAAAATGTTAGTTTTTCACAAGCTAACTTTACCGACTTCAACCATACAGGCAATGCTTTAGAAAAAACATTTGAAATTGAAGATAACGCACCTGAGAACAGCATAAATGTGACTATAAAAGCTTCTTCATACAACACTTCTCAAAATAAAGGCCTGCCAGAGGTTGAAATATTTTCGGGAGATACCAATATCAATTATTCCGAGAACGAAATTATTTTAATATCTGAAAGTGAGTCAGAAAGTGAAATTTTTGAAGATATTTCGACTATAGATAAAAATCGAGGTCCTGATACTCATTTAGACACTCTAAACAAAGATCCGAGTGTTACCGCAGATGAAAAGACTCAAATTTCAAGCCCTAAATCGTCAATTTTTGATAACGAAAGTTTTCTTTTATCAGGGAACGATTCAGAAATTAGAGCTTTAGAAAATGAATTACGAGATACCACTACGCTAATTAAAAAAACAAATTTCGACTTTATAAAAAATAAAAGCACGCAATATATAGAAAATCCAAATAAATCGATGCAAATAAACATGGATAACACGGATGATATCATAGCAAGGTTAGAAATATCCTACAACCCAAAAACTGACCGAAAGCAAAGTATCGAGCCTGCATCAACAATTTCGCATGTGAAAAATTTCCAAATCACCCAAAATGAGGCTACGAACCAAACAAATTTAACCCCAAATAATTCCCAAAGCCCCGTTCGAACAAATTTATCTGATAACACTGGTGATAGCTTCGGAACTTTAGAGATATCACTAACAAGTGATGTAGAGGCTCCAACAACACCAAAATGTAAAATCGTTCCATTTTCAGCTTCGTTAATAAGCAATCTTGGCTCGATGAATAAGAATGATGTCGGAGAACATGAAAAACCATCCTCTGAGGATTCCGATTATAATGTGACGTTTCAAAATTTGAACGGTGTGGAGCATTTTGAGAGTTTCCGTGATGATGAGTTGGATATAGTGGATCGAAATGGCTCTGAGAGTGATATCTCGATAAAAAATAATTATATAAACACGGAGAAAGAAGTTACGATGTTAAACAATCAAAATTTTAGCATTATAAGTATTGGTAACACGGAGAGATTAAATTTAGATAAGATCGACATCGAAACGATGCCAAAATCACGTATCGATAATAAAATTCTTGGCAAAAAAACGCAAATTAAGCGAAAATATGAGATCCTAAGTGATTCTTCTGATAACCTAGAAATAATAGATGATTTAGAAAACTCGAATAGTGCAGATCCCGATGGAAATATCAACGATCTTTTAGGAAAAGTAATTCTTAGCGGTGGAGGTTTTCAAACGGACTTAAACAAAATTAATTTGAATCACACGCAGAATAATTTTACTACAAAATCTTATTCATTTTCTCCGGGAACTAGCACGCTGAGTCCCAAAAGGGATCTCAAGAAATACGCATCGTTTAGTACTCCTGTACAAAATGAAATACAACAGGGGAACATTCTCGAAAAGTATCTATCGTCAAGTTCAATATCATCCGAAAATTTAGATGAAAATGGTGTTATTTGCATTAGCGATGAAGAACTGAATTATTCAGCAATTTATAGCACTCCTTGCAAGCTCCAAGATACCCAGAAAAACGAAGAAGTTCAGCAAGATGATTACGAAAGCTATAGTTACTTAGAGAAATATTGCGATGATCAAAATAATTCAACTCCGAAAGATACCACGATGAATTTTGAAAGCAACTCCCTAAATTCTCCGATTTTACATCGAAGAATCTTGGAACTTGGTAACAATAAGTTCAACGCTCCAAACTCAGTCGAAAATAAAGGTGCCGAACCAGAAACTCCAGATGCTTCGGTCGTAATCAAAACTAAGAATGTCACTCCGATGCCGGATTTTGACTCGATGAGCACTCCTAGGATTATTAAGGAATTAGAAAAGGTGGGGGTGAAGCAGTTAAAACGTCACCGCGGTATACAGATGCTGAAGCATATCTATGAGACCACTCACCCGATTTGGTCCTTGGAGAAAGGAATTTGTGACGAGAGACAATCTGCGAAGAAGAGGAAATTCACAAAATTTAAAAGTAGAAGGCGTTTGGAGGTAGACAATTGCACCTCTGAGGGAATACAGCTCAGAAATATAGCGGGAGTTGAACAACCTATTGAAATCGTAGGAGATGTCCCCGATAGGTAAAAGCAATGTGTATTTAACAAAATCATTGACAGTACTAACGATAAAGATATTGGATTATGTAGAAACGTATACGGATGAGAGTATTTAATTAAAGATACCCTAATCACACGATTTATCAAAATATTTACGAACAACCTCTACAGTTATGATCAGGGATCGCTGGGATTACGATCTGTGAGGGTTGCAAAGATCTATTCGCAGCTTAATTAGCCGGAGGATTAATGAATATAATAATCACCTAACCTACTTTCATCCATATACATTTCTACGTAATCCAGATTTATACAATAATTCCTCGATTAACTACCACCTTCCACAAATGTGCACTGATGAGCCGTAATACGAGGAAACGCGCGTCTGTACATGGCGGTTGTAATAAATTAAGAGAAAAAGAAACCGAAGGCTCCATTGTTTATCGAAGGTAGAATGGTTATGGCTGTATTTTTTGATTTTACCAAGGCTTTCGATTACATGAATATAGATTACGCACTACAAAAAATGTTTTCCGTAAGCACACAGGGTTGCGTGCTGAGATAATATGAGGGGGAGGAAATTCGTTGTTTGGGCTAATAACTATCCCTTAAATTTTGTAGATATTGAATACAGTGTTTCGCAAGGCTCCGTATTGGGATCCGCCTTATATGTTGGTGATTCAGCAGTTGTAGTCTCGGGAACAAATGACATAGATTTGGAACAGGCACGACCTGTAATACGACAATTGACAAGTTGGTGTAATAGAAACAAACTCTTTCTTTTTTTTTCAAGATTAAAGTAATGTAGTAACGATTCAAAATGAGAAGCTAACCATAAAATTTGTTAATAAGTATTTAGGCATTAATATTGACTATGATTTTATTCGGAGGGCTCGCACTAATCAAACGTGTTAAGTAATTAATAAAAATGTCTATTTAATCTTAAGTGTGAAGCAGTTGGTGAACCATTCGTACCTATCGCAACTGTATTATTCATTGATTCAATCTGCGCTTAACTACAATTGCGCTCTGGGGTGCTTGTTGTGATATTAAAGAGATCTCGGTTTTGAAGAAATGCATCGTAAGGCTGATTTTTAATTAGGAGCAAGGGAATTACGTAAGCCAATGTCTGTTAGAAATAGAATTTAGATTGCGCAGGCTGTTTCTAAAGTTTATAATTATATGACCAGATACAATAATACGATAACACTGCGCCACTAACTTTGAAAATAAATTAATAAATAACTTCCCATACGACATCCGTTTACAAAAGAATGCACCGAAATTTTTTTAACCAATCAGTTCATGTCTCCTTATTCGATTCGGGAATTTTTTCTTGTACGATTAAGAAACATCTCGGAGACAATTGCCTTTCAGGCCTATGTCTTCTGTAGTTCTAATAAGAAGTATAAATAAAAAACACCCCGTACATATTTTTTTTTTTAGTGAAACCCTGTTATTTGAAAGGAAACAATCAAAACGGATACCATCCTGTCCCCTTCCATTACATATAGCATGGCATAATTTAGTTTCGAGCAATCCGGAGCTGAAACAAAATATTCTACTATATGAACCGCTCCAATTAGAAGTTTTATATGCACAGCTAAAAGATCAAGGCCACAAGTATCACATACAGGTAAATATTCGCATATTTTAAGATCCCGTCATCGTATTTTATAAACATCGTTTGTTTGTTACAGGATCTATTGACCTTCTTAGATAAGAAATGCATAACGATTCGTACGAATCAAAACAACAGGCAAAGAAAAAACCGATTTTAATGATATTTTAATTTTTTATTGTATATATACATACATTGTTTTTAAGTCTATTAATAAATATATTCATTATACGTATATTGCGGTGTAATAATTACCTTGAGTTTGCGTTAATACGACGACTATGCTAAACTATTATTTGAGAATATCAAATTTCGAACCTTTAAGCTTTTCCTTCGGATTTCTGCTGTTTAACCTTGTAATCCGACAGCGCTGCTTTGATAGCATCTTCGGCAAGCATCGAACAATGTAATTTCACAGGCGGTAAGCATAATTCCTTCGCAATATCCGTATTTTTCAAATTGGATGCTTGATCAACGGTTTTACCTTTCACCCATTCGGTAGCTAAGGAGCTGCTAGCAATCGCCGAGCCGCAACCGAACGTTTTGAACTTAGCGTCGATGATCTTACCTTCTTCATCGACTTTAATCTGCAATTTCATGACATCACCGCAAGCTGGGGCCCCCACCAAACCGGTTCCGACGTTCTTGTCAGATTTGTCCAGCGAACCGACGTTGCGAGGGTTCTCATAATGATCAATAACGTTGGGGTGGTAAGCTGCGACCGTGACCTTTAAAGGTTTTTGAACCGCTTTCAGCAGTCTCGATGTTGTGGCGTTTAACGCCATCGCAATTCGCAGGATTTGATTCCTAGAACGGGTAAAATAAATTACGCAACATCATATAAAGCGCGGTCGATTACTCACGATTCACTTCTTGATTTTAGACCTCCGCCGCGAAACGCCAAACGATATCTGAAGTAATCGGAAGACGTCAGTCCGTTTGTATTGAATTATTGGTTTTTCCAATTTTTTTTTTAACCTCTCCAATCAGAAAGTGGTTTGTCATTATTTAAATACAGCCATCTATGTTCTAAATGATAAACCACGGCGAGAACTGTCAAAAGATGGCGCGATACGCATTTTGCGCCATCTTCTGTAATAATTCTGATTGCACCTGTTGAGGGGGAGCCCCGGCGATCGGGGTTGGTCTGTATCTTCTGTGGGCTCCGATTTTAAAAGTGGAATTTGCGAATTGGAAGTAAACGGCGTCACAGAATAGTACAGATTGAAGCATGATAATGCAGGAATTTGAAAATACAAAACAGTGCCGGCCCTCAAACAGACCCTCATTGAATTTTTTAAATCTCCCTAATTATTTATTTAAATTAATTAATTAATTGGTAGTTCCAGTAATAAAGGGCATATCTATTACCGAAATTACCAGTTAAAATATCTGTTATATTTTAAAAATGACGTATGGATGAAATCGCCATTTTGTAAATGGGGTTATTAAATACTACATTTTCAATTGTTTACCATTTAATTTCACATATTTAGATAATTCGTAGGCGTAATCCTGCATTGAATATTCTTTATTAATGTAATCGTCACAAATGGAGTAGTAACTATGATCCTAAAGTCATAGTTTTATTTATTTTAATATATTAAACAACACATAAGTATCGGCACCCTCCGCACCACACAATGGTTCGGTCACCGGTTGATGGTGAGGACCATTCGTGTCTTCGAAACGGCCGTCCCGGATTAATTAATTGTTATTTCAATCCCGGATTTTCAGGGGTGCAAGCTTCAGCATCAACGCCTAAACAAAAAAAATACATATGCGCTAATAGTGTTTGGGTGCTTGACGCCCTGGAGCCGTGGCTGAGTTACTTTGGGGTCTTAGGGGTAGTGATGGTCAAAATAGGGGAATTGACTAATGTAAGATGCAGTCGTGCTTATTCGTTTCAGGAGAAGATGTTCGTGTTGTTTACCGGGTACGTCCCGATTCGATGGAACACGAATCTGTCTTATTTTTATCGTTGCCCCACTCTTGCCCACTGGTTAGGGGAGTAACCCAAGAAAATAAGATCCGTAAGAGAAAAAAACAAATGCAGAGCCAATTACATAAGCCAATATGATGTGAGCCTAAAATAAGAACAACACTAAAAAAAATTGATATAATGTGGACTGATGTAGAGACATTATCTAGGAACAAGTAGAACATGCAGAAAGAACACATCACTTTTTAATTATATTTAAATTAAATTAATTAAATTAAAAAGTACCGCCTATAATGAAATAATTACTCCATCAACTACTAGATGGCGCAAAATTCATACCTGCAATGCATATAGATTAGTTCCAAATCGCGATACAGCCGTTACTTAATAGATGGCGCTGTAATTTGCGTAATTTAAATAAACAGGGTTAAAACATGTTCCCATTTAATTTAAATTTCCGAATTATTACAAGCAAATATGCCTGCGTTAAAGAATTCCGCCGAATTTAATAATTTAAAATAAAAATAAGGTTATACAATACGTACTTGAGCGCAAAAAAAATGCGCTTTGTACTTGTAATGTAACTAACATTTATAAATTATAATTTTATGGGAAATACCGAATATTCTTAAAATTAGCGCTCTTTTGCCAAATTTTACCAATTGCAAAAAATATCCAGATAAAACATATGATTCGTGTCAACGTTAGGTTAAGAGATGCGTATTTTTGCGATGCCACACAATTTGCCCAATATTAGTAAAGTATTAGTCAACGTTCGTATAAATAAGCAATGCATTTAATACGTGTGTATCTGTATTTTATTAAATCCTGTAATTCCGAGATTTAATTCCGATATTATAAACATGGTTATAACAAGGTTTTGCAGCTTACTTGCCACTAATTTTGCGATTACGTGTCTTCTACTATTTTCTTTTGCAGCTACGATTTCGCGTAAGTTAATTTTCATGTAATTTCAAGGTAATTTGTGAGTTGTTTTAGATGCGGATGTTGAACTTGAGGCGTTAGAACCAAAAAAAACACAAAATAACGTTCCGGTTTTACATAAGCCTCTTGACAGCGAAGAGAAGCCAGTAATTTTGGACAAAAATAGTCCACCGTTAAGTAATAATAATAGTGCTGTAAAAAATGAAACTACTTCGAAAGACAAGTCGACACAAATCAATAACACCACAATCATTTCGTCTCCTTCTGCAGATTCCGGTGCCTTATACAGATTTCTCTTAGTATCGTTGGGCATATGTGCATTGTCAATTATTTACGTTTCATATCGTCTTTATAAGTAAAAATATATATAATTTTTTATCGGTGTAATATTCACGATGTTTATTTTAGAACAAGAACTGGTAGTACACGACCAACGGCTGTTAGGAAGTACGGTGTATTAGCGCAGAGAACCGACATTGAAATGTTGCCTTTACCGCTCGATGATGAAGAGGATGACGATACGGTTTTCGATGTTGGTAATCACGTGAGTAATAGATGATTGACAGAATCGTCGCCTGTTGTACTTAATACAAGACTGATCGTGCATTATTACTTTACGAAATTATATTTCCATATTAAAGAAGAATTTTTCGTTTATATTGTAATAATACTAATAAATAAATGAATTCGTTTATAATTAAATAATAACTAACATTATATGTTTATTTATTAATACTGTTGAAATATATTAGATTTTTGAGGTAAATGAATTGTTTCATTTAAAAATCGCGCTAATTTCTTGGGTAAGAGTGCTGACTTACCGACCGAGTCAGGTTGGTAGAACCGAGCCTGATTAAAAAAATATATTTTTAACAGCCATTGTACGATTTCGTTATACAGGGGTTGCTAAAAATATCTTTCATAATTAAGTTATATACAAATGTTAAATGATGGTTCGATTAGAATTGATATTTTTGTGACTTTTGCATAACCGGTGGAGGGGGTTACAGGAATTGAAAAGTGAAATTATTCCAGAGACTTAGGGAGAGGCTTATAAGTCGGAGTCTAGTGTTGCTATATCTTCTCATTCTCCTAATCAAATTTGATAAAAGTTTTGTTAAAACGGATTGTGGAATATTAATCCATTCATGTTGCAGAATGTTCCGTAAATGTTCTTGTGAAGTTGGGCATATTTTTCGGATCCTCCTGTCCAGTTCATCCCACAACAACTCTATCGGGTTCAAATCTGGGCTTTGTGGGGGCCATGTCATTACTTTCAGGGTGTGCTGTTCTTCTTGCTCCTTTAGATAGTTCTAACACGCTAACGCAGTGTGTTTTGGGTCGTTGTCATGCGTGATTGTAAAGTTACGGCCTATTATACGCGATCCTGATGGCACTGCATGATTCTGGAGTATTGCAAAATAATTTTCCTTCCTCATTTCACCCTGCACTCTGCATAAATCTCCCGTTCCAGCAAAGGAGAAACATCCCCACACTAACACAGAACTACGCCCTTGCTTCAGTGTAGGCACAATGCAGTCCGGGATCACTTTTCGGTTTTAGATCTGATCGGACATAAACTCGTCGATTTTGCCCAAAAACCTCAAACTTTGACTCGTCACTCCAAAGCACGTGTTTCCAATCATCTAACGACCAATCTAGATGAGAACGGGCCCACTGTAGCCGTTTTGCTCTGTTGCCCCGACGTAATAAGGGTTTTCGAATGGCAATGCGCCCATGAAGGTCCGCTTGTCGAAGTCGACGTTTTACCGTACTCGCCGAAACTTGTTCTTCACGGCCGCGATTGACTTCGGCTGCTATTTGTGGCGCTGCTAATTTTCTATTGCGTTTGCTTAATAATACAATTCTCAAATCTTCAGCTTTTGTTGTTTTCCTAGATGCTCCGGGACGAACACGACTTTCTATAGTTCCAGTTGTCCGATATCGCTTTATGATGTCATTTACTGTTGAACTTCTCATATTTATTTTTTCAGCAATTTGTCGCCCCGAATATCCTTCTTCAAACAGCGTAATAATGCGTGAACGTTTCTCTAAACTGGTAGGCTTGCCACGTGCCATTTTGAAGTAAATTTTCTTAAAACTTTCGGGCAAAAACGACAGATGCACACCAACACACGTTCAACAGTAAAACGAAGCAAATTTATATCTTTACGCCTGCGATCAATAAACAAGAATGATCCTGCGGTATATTTCCTAAATGTATTGTTCGTTAATAATCCCCAAACGACCCGTTTCAAAAGATCGGCACTTCCGAGAAATTCTTGGAATGATAATAAAAGGGACTTTATTGTGGTCGTCGCAATATTTCTACTTTACATAATAATTTTTGGCTTTAATCCCTTAGAAAAGAGTGTATGCTTAATATTTTTCTAATTTTATGTATTAATAATTGTATACGGTGTGATATAATAGATTTTTATTATATGACCGAACTTCATTGAACGGCAGTGTATATCACTGCAATACATACATTTATTTTCTGTAGATTGGCATTAAATGTGCTTGTTAGAAAAACGTCGATAATCAGTTGGTAGTACTGTGAAAATAAATACGTCAATCAGTGCTTCTCAAACTTTCAACCCTTACCCGTATAAAAAAATCAAACATTGCGAAAACAGAAAGATTAGTTGCTTAGTTGTTAGAGATGGCAGATTTCTGAGAGCCGGAGGCGTACCTAAACGGCGATTTATACTCGTTTAACCGGCGCTTACATCGATTTTTCCGAACGTTACGACCCTTTTGCAGCAAGAATATCGCGAATTCTGTGCCGATGTCGGAAGGGGTTAGCGAAATGGCGGCACAGGAGACGTCCTCCGAAGAAAAAGAAAATGACACGAACCTGAGACGTAGAAAATTCGTGGAGTGCGCCCAAGAAACTTTCGAACAAGGTAAATTTTCTTAGCGTTCGATAAAGGCGATAACAACATTTTCCTTTTAATTTTTCCTCGTAGCGACCGATTTAATTAAACGTAAAATACCTTGCGCTAGACATTTCTTAGCGCCAAAGAGATTGTGGCTGAAACGCATTTCGACACCTAACTGTGATGTGGTTATCGTTTTCCCACCAAACACCGAAGATTCCGTGTTGTTGTGGTTGCTGTCGAAGCTAAGACAAACCCCTGGCCTAACAGTACATGTACGACATCACGCTTCAACGCAGTGTAGCGCTTTTTATTTGACTGCACCATTTTCTATGTAAGTTTCGTTTTATTTCCTTCATTTGATTTTGTTACTACATATGTTTTTTCACATTTCAAAAGAGCCGTTAGATATATATCGGAAAGGCAAGGGATATTGTGAATATTGGGAAAATTAGGAGGATAGGTACATATACAGTGTTTGTATGGATTAATGCTTCTACAGCTGCTGGACTACATTATATGAAAGTTTGTTTGTGACAGAGATAGCAATGGGGGCCCGGGTCTTAGCTCTGTCCGGCCCGCACGCCAAGACGGGTCGAGTCGAAATATTCCAGATGCGGACCGGATAAGACTTTTTTTTATAATAAGACAGACAGCCTTCTCGGCTCATTAAACCCGCTCGGCTCGTGAAGCCCGTTTTGCCTGTGAGACCCGCTCAACCAGTCAAACCCATCCCGGCGGCCAAATTTATTTAGTAAACGTAGTAAACATTATGTAGCACTATTTACATTGAAGAACATAGAGTATAAACCTTCAGCTATTTGATCTTTTAAAATTGTTGAGCTTTTTAAATCACATACAGTGTGACCCGTTTGAAATGGAAACATCATTGTAGAACCCATATTTTACGCTGAAATTAAACCAATTTTTCTTGAACACAGCGGATCAAAAAATCTACCACCACAAAAAATGTGGGAGGTTCATCTAAATGTTCAAGGCACACTATGATTATTTTTCCAGTTGTAAAATAGCAACATTTTCAGAAGGTCCTAAAATGGCGTTTACAAAAATTTCATTCAAATATATGTTGTTGTAGACTTCCGCGGTCGTTGTTTTCTTTTAAAGAATTTGGGTTTCCGGGTTGAAACCGCGTCGTAATTGCATGAGAATGCCGACG
>LR736869.1:6811430-6840109 GCA_902654985.2 Oryctes borbonicus | reverse complement strand
ACTTTGACTCGTCACTCCAAAGCACGTGTTTCCAATCATCTAACGACTAATTTAGATGAGAACGGGCCCACTGTAGCCGTTTTGCTCTGTTGCCCCGACGTAATAAGGGTTTTCGAATGGCAATGCGTCGATGAAGGTCCGCTTGTTGAAGTTGACGTTTCACCGTACTCGCTGAAACTTGTTCTTCACGGCCGCGATTGACTTCGGCTGCTATTTGTGGCGCTGTTAATTTTCTATTGCGTTTGCTTAATAATACAATTCTCAAATCTTCAGCTTTTGTTGTTTTCCTAGATGCTCCAGGACGAACACGATTTTCTATAGTTCCAGTTGTCCGATATCGCTTTATGATGTCATTTACTGTTGAACTTCTCATATTTATTTTTTCAGCAATTTGTCGCCCCGAATATCCTTCTTCCAACAGCGTAATAATGCGTGAACGTTTTTCTACACTAGTGGGCTTGCCACGTGCCATTTTGAAGTAAATTTTCTTAAAAGTTTCGCGCAAAAACGACAGATGCACACCAACACACGTTTAACAGTAAAACGAAGCAAATTTATATCTTTACGCCTGTGATAAATAAACAAGAGTGATACTGCGGTATATTTCCTAAATGTATTGTTCGTTAATAATCCCCGAACGACCCGTTTCAAAAGATCGGTACCCCGAGAAATTGTTGGAATGATAATAAAAGGGACTTTATTGTGGTTGTCGCAATATTTCTACATTACATAATAATTTATGGCTTTAATCCCTTAGAAAAGAGCGCATGCTTAATATTTTTCTAATTTTATGTATTAATAATTGTATACAGTGTGATATAATAGATTTTTATTGTACGGCCGAACTTCACTGAACGGCAGTGTACGTTGCATACGTAAACTACTGCGATCGTTGTATTCATCCAAATCTAATTCACAATGTACACTCTTTTCTTTTTTAGTTCCATTTTCTTATAAATTGCATTTATGTAGGATTTTACGTTAAACATGTCGACCTGTCTAGGTATCCCGACATGTGATATGTTTCCAGGGTCAATTGCAGCCAAGCCCGGTGACAGGTCGGCTTGAACCTTGGCAACCGGCTTGGCAAAGACATGTCTACAGATACTGCGTGTCGGTGCCCATAATAGCGGTATGCTTGTGTGCTGTGTTTTGCGTTATGATAATATCACTACAAGTGCAGGTAATTTTAAGATCCTAAAATAGTGAAATCCGATTAGAACATATTAGCGCTGAATTTCAACATATTTTTTTTCAGGATTGGTGGGACGCTCAATTACGCATCAGGGGATTTCCCTTGTGGCTCGGGTATTTCCCCAAAATTATGCTAGCCGTTGTGATAACCTTAATGGATGAGGCTTACTTCAAAATTGCGCTGTGGTTAAACGATAAAGGTAAGTAATATATCTCATATGCTGGTTATACTAATAAGCACTGCATGATCATTTTCTCTTATATCTCAAAGATTAGCCTTGTAACTATGATCTTTAGGTGTACATTTATGGCATTTTCTTCAGTTTCTTTACTTACAACAGCAACAATGAGAAATATACTTAAAAAGCACATCTAACTGATGGATTTTATTTAAATATTTTTCTATTATTTAGCCTGTATAGCTACTTACTTACACACTTAATTTTATTCTTCTAAATATATGTTTTGAAGCGTAATATAAAGGAATTTGAAGGTTGTCTTCTTATGCGCGGTTTATCAAGATCGATTGAAGTCGAATTTTGTGACGCTATTCGAAATTAAATCTCATGTCTTAGATTCAATAATTGGAAGTTTTTCTGAATAAGCTACACAATTAAATGCCTTTTGTTATTTTTTGTAGGATCTAAGCAGTGTGAAGTGATGGAATTTAGAAATAGTGACAATACAGCCTCCCGGCCGATTCTAGAACCTCCTAATTAACCTCGACTTAGGTCGAAGTCAGTGAGAATCAGAGATCCGGCAAGTTCAGACGTTCTTAAATGTGCATAGGTCAAAGTTAATGTGCAGGTTCTACAATGAGGAAGATCGTTGAGGCGTGTTAAGGTCAGAGGTTAAATCGTTTGAGGGCCGCCTGGTTTATAGAGTGGGTTCCACGTTGTAATATACCAGTTGCAATGCGTCTTTGAGAACAGGTCGACCTCTCAAAATTTCCCGGCTTTGATCTTGTGGTATGGCCCAGGTGCAGAAGGAAGTACTTGATCTGGAGGATCGGCCTTCACGCCTCGGACGATTGTGGTACTTCCTCTTCGAGGATGCAGATGTAAGGCCAAAGTCAATGAGAAGGTGTCAGAATTGGTTGAGATTTTCTATTGCCGAGTGGGTACAGATACAGTTATGTAGGCTGAAAAGTTTGAAGATGGCGTTATTCGTCGAGAATATTCTGGCTTGCGCTGAAGGATTCTTTTGAAAATCTCGGCCATGTTGGACCAGTCTTATCAATTGGCGGATAATTATTAGAGAAGCAAATAAGGGTTTTGCAAGAAATCAGCACATCATGTAAATGTCAGCCTAATGAAGAAAAAAAAATAAAATGTGGGAATGAAACAGCTCAAATTTTAGCCGATGTAAAATTAAAGAATGCAGTTTTCTATTTCTAAGTTCCATCTTTTTTTAATGCAGGAAACATAATTAATAAGTTTTCAGGCGATACTTAGCGACACGGCGTTGTATATTCGGATTTAAAATTTATAAATAAACTAATTATGCACAGATAGAAGGCAACTTTTGCAAAATTCCGTCGATCTAGTGCGTAGAAAATTACACATCTCGTTTTACTTGGCGAAAACCTAGAGTAGGATTTTTTTTTTTTCTGTTAGAGAGTATTCTTAGAATAGTGGTTCTTAACTTTGGCGTGTTTTTCTCACGCTGCCAGAGAACTATCGACTCGAAACGAAGTACGAGAACCACCTCATCGGCAAAGTGGCATTGGTTTGTATAAAAATTCTGTTTATCGTAAATGGTGTGTTTTTAAGAACCAACAGACGTTTTTCATTCCGTTTTATTAGCGATTGGTTGATTGTTTTAAAATTAGTCTCGATTTGTTTATTTATTTTTCGTTCCTTAATGAAAGTAGAGTAGAATTTAAACATTTTGTTTTAGAAATACTCTAACGAGATTTAATACTATTGCAGAAAAAGAAACAAACAGGAAGGTCTATTGTGTGATCTATCAAGGAGTTCCGTTTTTTCCATTTTAAGAAAAATACATGAAAAACGATAGCCTCCAACTCTGATGCTTTTCTGAGTATACCCACGTGAAGCTGCAATATGGAGTCTCGCTTTGTCACGGAGAAGAATCGCCTTTCGTATCGGTTTGCCATGTCAAAATTTCGCAATAATATGAAGCATTCATGGCTTTCTGATCGTGCAAAAAATTTGTGTTCAGTTGACAGCCGAGACTTGGCTTTTGTGGAGGCTGCCTCGTCCTCCTTTCTCCACTCTATTCACGACTCGGGCGTGTAGCGATGTAGCCAAGTTTCATCATAGGTAACGATGTAATTCAAAAAAACGTTCCAATGTTCGGAAAACCACGAAAACGTGGAACTCACTTTATGGAATTCTGGTGATTATGGATTAGGTGTTGCCATAATTTATTCGAAAACTGTCAAACGTCGGTCACCCTCCAAATCACGAATGGCGTTTATTTTTTACTACCTACTGCTCGTCCATAGGCGACGATCATGTCTTTTGTTTTCGATACCTTCACGGTCTATCATGCTGGGCATGAAGCCTTGACAGTGTTTTATCTGAATTTCAGCCAGTTTCTCATGTTTACGAGGGAGAAGCGCGGAAATGCGTTAAAACGGAAACGCGTTGCATGTACTTCTCTGCCGAGATATCTTCTCCCATCACTCCTCGAAGCGGCTGCACGCTCCGTTCAATATTAAGTACTATAAAGCCAAAGTCTCGTTTATATTTGATCACCCACCCTTGCATCAGTAAATATTTCTTCCAAATTTATTTTCTTACATTTCTAGAAATCTTTTATGCTGCAACAACGTTATTTTTGCGAGTGTAGACTGTTTATTCTTTCTACCTAGGACGGTAAAGCCCCCACATGTAGATCTCGATTATCTTGATTGATGTCTAATGTTTACATCGTCTTGTGGTTGAAATATCAAACTGAACTTCTTAATAGATTATTTATTTAAGTTTACATAAGTAAGATACATAAACAGTAATTAAATCTTGTATATAAAGAGTCTCATTAGTCCCATAGATTTATAGATTACATTCACACCTTTAGATTTTCTTGTAATTTGCATGAACACCTAGCGAAATTAGACTTATAGAAATACTTCCTATACAGAGTGTTTTTGAAAAATCTAAGAATTCCGTATATATTTTTTCTACTAAGGAGCCGTATACAATTAAAGGTTTATTTGATAAATGGAGATAAAGCAAACGAAAATTTTGTATGCACATAATTAAAATTTGTAGAAAAAAGTGCATGATTAACTGAGAATTTCTCACTTTAAATCGTCTCCGGCACAATTTACAAAACATTTGTTTTTTTTTTTTGAGAACACGTGGATTGTATAAAACACAAAATCTTATGTAAATACATACGACCAAAATGTATTTTTATATATACACCCTGTATATGTAAAAATAAATTTATCGATTAATTTACCAGCTTACTAGCTGAATTAGCAGTAATCTCAAATAGTGGGAAATATTTTAAAGATGAGAGACAGACGATCAAAATAAAAAAAAAAATAAACCCATAAGTTGCTAATTACTCTTGAAATAAAAACTAGTCAAATTTTTAAATTAAAAAAAAAAGAAACATCGGGAAATGTGGCTAATTAAAGAACTGCACCCGTATGTAAGTAAGACTCCTACTGCGTCTACTCTCTTATCGCGTATATCAACGACTCTATCCATCCCCCAGAAAATAGTCGATTAACATGAAGTCTGCAGGCTTCGCCGGCCAATTTATTGGATCTCCTCTACCGATTTATCGCTCAGAAAAAAATTATTTAAACATTTTTATACAGGTAAAAAGGAGTGTGAAGTAAGCCTGCAGAAACCAGTATGCGCTTTACGAAATTAGACTAGACAGACTCGTATTTTGTCGACTCCCGCGAAAACCAGTAGGCAACACGAACCTATTCACGAGTCTGTCTAGTCTCTGCTAATTACGTGAGGCGCATCTCGTTTCTGCAGGATTAGTGGGAAGGAACATTGTTTAAAATTTCATTTAATTGATTTTTTAGAAATTGTAAATATTTTCTTCCGGTAAGATACACATACCTTTCAACCTTTCAACTGATCATTAATTATGACAGATTAAACATTTGTGGTAAATCGATGTTGAACGTTCTATACAAACTCGGCGTAAGGCGACTTATTTTTATATTAATTTCCTGCATACGTCTACAAAATTCTCTCCATTCTTACGGATTCACCCTGTAGAATATTACATATTACGATTACCATATGTCCAATATTTGACCGGCCTACTGCCAATATTCGGCAAAAATTTTTTTTAATTCGGTCAACTGAAGTGAAGTAGGGACCTTGACCCCCTGTGTATAATTATGTATACTCTCAAAGCACCACTTGATCATTTTATTTTGAAAAAGTCATCAGCGATCCCTGTTTTACAAATAATCAAAAGAGAATATCGCTAAAATAAAATATTTTTTCAGTTCCAATTCGTCAACTCCTTCATGTCCCTTTTTTACATAGCCTTCTATTTGCAAGATCAAGCCCGATTAAAAGAGGTAACATCTTAACATTAAACTTCTTTGGCGTTGGATTTTGAAATTAATTCAATTTTTTTTTTCCATAGCAACTTGCCGCCTTGCTTATCTCGCGTCAAGTAATAGGCAACCTAAAAGAATCAGCCCTCCCTTATATGCTAGAACACTTGAAGTTGGCCAAGATGAGTTTCGATCTGTGGGGCGCATTAAGCCCTACGGGTTCCGAACCTGCGGCTAGTGAATTCGCCAACAGTACTCAGCAACAGGAACAAACACCAACGAATGAAACTAGTAAAAGTGGTGATGCTCAGGAACAGATCAACGTTAAAAGGAGTATGAGCCAAGCAGAGTTGGAAAGCTCGTTATACAAGGTATAAAAAATTGATTTACGAAGCTGGTCCATTAAAAGTTTTTGAATATATATTTTTTTTTATTTAATTTTTAATATTTTTGAATATAATAATATTACCAACGTTCTAGTGTTTTTAGGCTGAAACATAAAAACAATTGAGCATCGTATTTCCGAGTTGATTTACGAACAAGGAACCCGGAAATTCAGAATTTAATGAAACCTGGGCGGTTTGTAGACTTTATAGGAACATGTAAAATACCTGTTTCCTTTTTTGCTGCTACGCGATAGTGCGCTTATTACACAAATAAAGACAAAGTAGAAATGTCTTTCGGGTGATGTCGTGTAGTTAATATTTTACTTGACGTTTCGCTTCTTCAGAAGATTTCTAAAGACTTAACTACACGACATCACCCGAAAGACATCTCTACTATGGATTACGGTCGTGAAAGCCTACACTCAAATAAAGACAATTTTGAATGATTTTTATGATGGGATGAATTAAACAACAGAAGATCAGATGAATAAATCAATAAATGCCTTAATTTAGAGCACATCCTGTATATTCATAAACTTTTAATTGACTAACTCAAAGATCAGCCTCTATAAGAAAGATGACGATTATACGGGTTGTGTCATACCTGGCTTATTTTAGTACGATGGGACATTTTCTGAGCACTTGGAGATGACGGTGCAATTAGGTTATGTTATTCTATTCTCTTCGGCATTCCCACCAGCTGCGTTATGCGCAATGTTCAATAACTTCATAGAAATCCGTAGCGATGCCTTTAAACTAGCTTACGTCTGTCAAAGACCTTTTGGGCAGAGAGTGCCCAATATCGGAACATGGCAAGTGAGTTTTCGTAGATGTTGGTTTAAGATCTGTTGCGTTATGCAAAATGTTCCAGAATTGCATGGAATACATGAGCATCGTAGCTGTACTAGTCAATTGCGCCCTTATCGGCTTATCAGGGCAAGTGCACCGTATGTTCCCCAATATGACGGCGACGCAGACGATTCTACTAATAGTTGCTTTAGAGGTAACGTCCAATCAAATCTAGCCGTTTATATCCTTCGAATTTTACCGTTTCTTTCTAGCACATCATGCTATGCATTCGTTTTATAATAACTTGCGCGATTCCCGACATACCTGGTTGGCTAGCGACTGAGATGGCGAAGATAGAATGGGCAAGAAGGGAAGCTAGCCGTTTGGGAAATACGCAGACGCCTTCCCCCGATGATACAACTTCTAAGATTGGAAGGTTTGTACAGTAATAATGATTTTATTTGTAATAATTTGCTGTAAAAAAAAGAATATAAAACTGTGCTATTGCTTTTGTAAAGACAAAAAACTACACAGAAAAGGGAGATTATAATTTAATATAAAATTTAATTAATTAAATTGTTTAGATTCTCCGTATCACCAAGTCACAGTCTAGTAACGGAGACCACGCCCAAGAAAGTCGACGTTAAGATCAAAGAAGCCAACGCGGAGATCTTAAAAGCAGCTTCAGCAACCCCCACCCCGGCTGCGACACCGACCACGCCCCTTGCTTTGAACTCCTCCCATCCTAAAGTAATTTCCATCACAGCTGACAGCATCCAGCAGATACCACCATTTAAAGCTAGGAAATCAAAAGAATGGGCGGAGGTATGCCTGTATTCATTCACACCTCTCCGATATTATAAATACCAAATTTTGTACAGGGTGACAGTTATCATTTAACGATTGGACCGACAGGTGGCGCTGAATGGTCCCGCAGGTTAAAGGAGGAGACTGATATCCACCGAAGTACAGATTGTATTACCACTAAAGTAAGATATTAATAATTATTTATATTGTTCCACGGGAAAATATTACGTTAGTCCTCCATTTTGAATTCACAGGACTCCTCAAGTTCCGATTCTGATTTGTTGAGAGGTAGCAGTCCTGTTTGGCCGCCGAGACCTCGAACACCTCCAAGCATGCCTCCAAAGATAATCCCTTTACCAATGGATGCCTCACTAAGCGACAGCGCTAAGAGTGTTTCAAGTCAAGAAGCTGACGAGCAAGCTAAAGGTATCACATCATGAAAATCCCCGTTTTTTTAACTCTACAAATTGGTAGTTTCAGCCGAGGAATTGCAAGCTAAGAAGACACGTGTTAAGCAGAGCTTGATGAAGAGAGCACGTTCGGTTGCAATTTTCTCGTTAAAATTAAAGGAGAGAAGAGCCAGGGAAGCTGCAGAAAAAGCCAGCAAGATGGCGGTGACGCCTAGCACCCCGTTACCCCCACCGCAATGTGGTGGGGGTGAATTATCATGTATTCCAATTGAAAAGGTTAGTTTCTGGATATACGAAGTTAGGGAAGATCTGGAATTTTATCTGATTTTGTTTTATTCTTTTTCTCGTTGTATTTAATTTGTTTTTTTTTTATCTCTATGGCTTTTTAAATTTGAATGAATGTTCAGAACGGGCAAAAATTGCAACTATTTCCGGAAAGATTCACCAAATAATACTAGACCACAGTCGAATTAAAGTTAGAGATAGCTGAGAGCTTCTCAAAAGAACGTGTTGAATTTCAATGAACATTTCTACAGCCCTGTTGAAGCTTTTAAGCCAGTTTAAGCGAAATAAATCGGAGTTTCACCATTGATTAATGGTTGTAGATGAAACTTGAATATACAAGTACATTCTTGAAGAAATTCGAAACGTTGCACTACATTCACTTTTTTTTGTAGAACAAGTTGCCAACCATTATTTGGGAGGATTAAACATTCGAAAAAGGTGCATAGACTTACGTTGAGAAACTAAATTTGTTTCTGTGTTGGGCCGGACATTTTTCAGACTACCTTCCTATAATGCAATTTCACAATTTTTCCGTTAAATAAAATTGGAAGTTTATGACGTCATGTGACCATTTCTAAGCAAGGTCGCAGGTATCAAATGCGATTCTAAACGATTATAAACCGAATTTGCTTTAGGAGACTCGGTTTAGTAAATGTCTGTACAATACGTCAGCTATATTGCGGAATATGTTCAAGTGTAATGTTTGAATTAATTATACAGGCTGATCGCAAATGCCCGTAACTTATACTACGGCATATGTAAAAATTGTATAAAATCTTGCACATGTTTTTTTTTATTAATTTATTGTATTTTTTCTTCCTTCAGCTGATCCAACTGGACGACCTCCGAAGAAACCAACAACAACGAAACAGCCAAAGCGGTACATTGTAGCAATCCAAACTATCCTAACATTACCCATCAGCAAACCATACATAGCGCTGTAGATCTATCTTTTGTAAAAACGAAACAAACAAATAAACAACACAAAACACAAGAATACAAAAAAAAAAATTAAGTTATAATAATAAGGGGATTAATTGTATAGTACGTAGATGAAAAACAAAAAAAAAGGATACAGACTAAAAAAAGATTTGACCGAAGATAAAGATGAAAAAATACGCAAACTAGATATTTTTTTAGAACAAAACCTACTACAAGTACAATATTTAGTTCGTTAACGCTTGTAAAGTAACGTGGAGATCATAACTTTAAATACTTAAAAAAAAATCATTGTATTGTATTAACATTGATAATATATGGAGTGATAATGTTATAATTTCATTTGCAGACAGTGTATTTTTTGAATAAATATGTAAATATCGGTAGTTTCCACACTACAGAAATTATTTATTTAATTTATGAAATTTACAAGTTCATTACCGTTATGGAAGGAACGAATCGTCAATTGTAGCAGAACGCATAAACAAAACCGGGCTTAATATTAAATTTGGAAACCTCAAATCGCCTCGAGAATTAGATACCTTTAAAAGCATTTATATGAAAAAGAATAAACAGGGAAAGAGGCCCGCTTAGCCAATTAGATAGACAAGAACCTTTCCTTTTATTTTCCGTGTATCTTGATGATGTTGATAATGGGAATCTACGAATTCCCGAAACAATTGTTCCGAAGTAATCAAGTTGTACCGATATTTTAGTGTTTGCCCAAGTAACCGAAACAAAAGATAAGTTTGTAGTTTTTTGTTTACTTTTGTCTATCCACAATCAGCAACGAAGTACTTAAGCGATGATGTAGTCACGCGCATAGAGAGGGCGCGCAGCCTTCTTCTAATTGGCAAATTTGACTCAACCACTTCTATAGCTGCGCGAAGATCGGTATTCAAGATTCTAGCTCTGTTAATTTTGTATTAATCTTAAAGCATTGTTCATAATATTTTCACTAAGACGTGGGATTTTTACTACTTTAAATAATATAAACGTGTTTCTTTTTTAATTTTTAGCGATTTATTGTTAGCGGAAACATTCGTCTTATTCGGATTTTACTTCTAATGTTTGGAATGATTTTTTAGCCATGCCTCTTTTTGTCGCCAGACTTAGGCAGTCCGTCAGACACGTCTTCCTCAGAAATAAAAAAAGATATATAACGAATAAGTACACCAATTAAAAAAAGTTACCTAATAGAGGTGATTCTTAGCGTAATAATATTGTCAATGCCACAATTAATGCGTCACATAAATTCTGCATAAAGAAGAAAATTATCACTCTGTATATTATATACAGTGTGTTTAGAGTTTAGTTATCGCTCTTTTAGTGCAATGTACATCGAGATATGTAAAACAAATCAGCAAAAGTAATTCAGCGAAGATCTAGTTGTTTAGGAAGTAATTTGTGTAACAAAAGAAGAAATAGACACACTGTATAAAAAACACTCGCAGTACATACATAAGTATAAAGCGTACATATTGTGTTTAGAAATGTTGTTTAGGCGCAGCAATAAGTAAACAAATAAATAAATAGGTATAGTTTCTATCCGGGACTGTAATAATGTCCCCCGAGTACCTCAGAGGATAAAACGAAATGGGCAATTGAATCGATGGAAAATATCATTTTGTAGAAAAATGATAAGAAGAAACAAAAATTTGTTATTTTGTAAGAGAAAAATTGAAAATTTCGAAATGTTATAAATAAATTTACCAATTTATTTTTTTAAACGATAGAATTTTATACTTTACATGCTCTCTGCTCCTCCTCTTCAGCCTTCACAGAACGAAAACTTCTCTTCTTAATCTTTATCAGCGTCCTTCTACGTCTCGCTAAACGATTCCCAGGAGATGTGCCCATTTCCACAAAAGTATCGCTACACAGGCACTACCTTTAAAAATTATTGATTGATCCAAATTAGGGACACCCCCCCATATTTATATTTTATTCTCTTTAAGTTTAAATCGCCGAAGCATTTATTTTTGTGTGTTGTGTAATTAGACGTTAGAAAAGCAATATTTAAATTATTATGAATTAAAAAAAAAAACATAAAAGCTATGTAGGATTTTTTTTTTAATTTTAAAAATTTTTAATTTATAAGATTTTTGAACAATGGAGCCAATGCTGGTGAGTTCTTTATTTGGATCAAAGTTCTGGATGTGTATAAATTTGAAAGCTTTACATGTGATTCTTTGGAAAATTTTAAAATAACACGAATTTATACACATCTTATATACAGGTGATCCATTTTAAATGGAACGCCATAATATCGTTGAAATAACCCGTTTTACCAAAAAAATTTCGGATAAAAATATATGCATTGTTAGGAATGTATGAGTAATATAAAACATTCAATATACAGGGTGTGTTAAAAGTATGGTGTAAACAGGAAATTGTTGTTGCTTCATAGCCGCTTAGCTGTAGGTTTTAAACAGGATTTTCTCGAAACAGTAATTATGTAGCCCCATAATATTTTTATTTTACCTCGGGTAACGCCATAACTAATAAAAAGAACGAAAATAAATTCTTTTACGTCAGTTGATAAGAATTTCTTGCATAACTTTTATTCAATTTTTTTTAGTAAAATGCGGAATATTCGACGTTTCCATACATCTAACTCACTCCGTATAATTGCATTACCGGAAAAAATGTGAAGGTTGTGATTTTGAAATGACCACCAAAACCCTGTGACACAAAGAGTGTTTTTTTTTTTAATTGTTCCAACCTTCGATCGAGCAGTTGGTTTAGGTCTGTAACGTCAGCAGCGATGTTTTTAATGGATTTGGGCTGAATTTTGAAACAACTTTCGAGAATGAAACTTGCACATGACGCGCAGTAATAATAATTTCTTCTATTACAACCTGTACCTTTTGTGGAATATTGCTATTAATTGCTGTTTAATTTATTAAAATTCTCTAAAAATTTTTAAAGATACGTACAGACTACTTGTGCGCGGGCTCAAGTAGTTTGTACGTATTTTAAATATTTTAAAATTAATATTTTTAGAATGCGGGCTCCGTTAAAAGTTAATATTGTGATAAAAAAATATCCCTACCTGACTCCAGCCAAGAAAAACTAAAAGTAATTTTTATACCCTGTCTCTGTAGTAGAAAAGCATGGTTTACATTAGAGCTGGAGCTCCAATAAATTAAAGGACAGAATAGAAAAGTAGAAAGTTGTTAAAACATTCAGACTACAAGATTTTTTCAAGCTGCACAAAGCATAACAAACTTTAAGCGACTCATTAGAAAAGCTGTTAGCGTGGTCTTAGTCCATGTATCCAATAGCATGCATGAAGATGTCAATTTAAAACTTTGTATTTAAGCTTGTTATTGTTGTTGTTAAATGGTAGCCATTGTTAAAGTTGAGAGTATGAAAGAGGCCCTCCAGGTTGCTTCAATATAATTAAAAAATTAAATTTAAACGTACAGTAGCTTTGTTCCAACCACGAGTCTGTAACGGTGCGGTCAAAAGTCGCGTTCCAAACACCCAATGTACTGTACGTTGTATGATAAGGAACGCTTTTGCGAGCAACTTTAGCACAGTAGATCGGGGGATCACAGGGATCGGTAATTCTAGTGCATGGTCGAAAGCAGGAATCGTTTGAACTGACATACGCAGTGGAGCTTTTTGTCGTTTGTTATTTGGGTGTTTGCTGTATTTACTTTTTGTTTCTAATTAATATTAAGGCGTTCCACTTTTAATGGACCACCCTGTTTATATGAAAATGTAAATGGGGGGTATTTAAGAAAAATACTTAAAAATACTTTTAATCAGAGGTGTAATAAATAAAATTTTTTCTCTTAAAAATATTATTAAATACTACGTACAGCCAAAGAGACTAACGAATGAAAAAAGTGTTTTTCTTAATAATCCCCCATTTAATCCTTTTTATCCAATCTCACATTTTATAATTGCACCACGTATATAAATTGCGCCGGCGATTACAATTTGAAAGTTTCCAAAATATTAATTTTGCTCTTTTAACTTTTCTCGCATCTTAATCGAATTGTTATAAATCAAAACTTTGCAAAAGCAACTATACAGCTAGATTACGCTAAACAACGCAAAAGTATCGGTAACCTCCGCACCACACAAGTTTAATTAATTAATCCGGGACGGCTGGTTCGAGGAGGGCCGAATCGGTTGAGAATATGGATCATTCGTATCGTCGAAACGGCCGTCGCGGATTAATTAACACGTTCATTGCCCATGTAATTTCGACTAACGAAATGTGTTATTGCCGACAGGATGAGAATAATACCCCGTGTTACTTGTAATTGGCTTAAATAATTAATTTTGACATCGCGGAGCTCGAAATAAATAAAAAAAATAATGGACTCTTATAAGCGTCGATGGCACTGGACCTTAGTACTATTTGCTATGGGCCATCGACGCTTATAAGGTGCTTATTAAAATATTTCGTGTTATTTACATTTTTTCACAATTGAATAGAAAAACAGCGTTGAAATGAATGGATTTCCTGGACAAATTTCACATTTATGCGCTTTTTCTTATGCTCCAAACATAGCTTGCATTTTGTTCTCATCACCTGCTGCTGGTTCTCGTTTCCGTAAACGGTGCTCACGTCCTGCAGGCTTCACTGGAACTTGTTCATTCACTGGAAGTGAAAGTCCTTTTATAACTGCCAATCTAAAAATAGCAGAGAGGCAGCTTTGCACCCGCATACCTATTATATAACTGAAACGAATTGGTAAGCATCATTTCCACAATATGGAAAAATGTTTTTTTTGCCCAACGTATCGGTTTCCTTTCTGAAAGATGATTTGCAGCATTTGATCGTGATGATCAATTCCCGAGCTGAATTTGTTATACTTGGCTATTGCTAATGGCTTAGAGATTCTTTGTTTTCTTCTATTTTCCATTTCAACAAACGTATTTTTGTAGGCAGAACTTCCCATTTCCCTATCATTATTCCTTCAGCATATTGATTCGCTTTGCCGAACTAACTTCTTTCGGTGTGTTTCTTCGGCTTATGTGCCAGTACAGTGAATCTTATTAATTAATAGCTTCTTAGCTAAGACAAAGCTGTTATAAAAGTTGTCCATGTAGATGTGGTGACCAATATTCAATCTACTCTCTTCAACAACCTTTTCCGTATGTCCTTTACCGCCCAATGCATCCAACATGCCAGAAAAATTTAGAGCTATGCCTCGAGGGGGTAGTCAACAAATATAATTTTACGGCGTACTTATGTCGTTTATTTTTTATGTATTGGCGAAACAATAACCTGGCACGATAAAGCACCATGGATTCATCGAGGGAGAGGTCACCTCCAGGAGAGTTTACTTCAGATATTCTTTATTGAAAAAGTTGACAACTGGCCTGATTTTGTAAAGTCTATCGCCAGGCTTTGGCTCATCTGGTGCAGGGGATTCCTTGAAAAATGCAGTGCGCGTAGGCCGATTTCCGATTTCCCATATTAGATGCAATTCGCTTATTATGGAGTAGGGATCGGTCTTCCAATAATCCTGAAACTTAGGCAATTCCGCAATTTCTTTTGTTAGCGGTTTCCCCAAAGTTATTCTAGGTTGATACGTTGTTTTTTCTAACAAAAGTATATTTTCAGCGTTTGCATTAGTTTCATCAGCTATCACTTGTAAAAGATCGTCAGTAAGCAAATTAGGAAAAAAAAGCAAGTGGTGTATTTTCAGGAGGTAAAATATGCAAAGTTTTCTGTCCAATAAAACGAAAAGTGTTCACATCAGCGCACATTTTCAACTAAATTATATTCACCTTGCACCTCATTTTCTTGATCATAATCATCATCTCCTGACTCCGAAGTCGGTTCCCATCCATCATCAGATTCTTGTAAATCTACATCACGCTCAAAATCGCTGTCCTCTAGGATTTTCCGCAACTCGTCTTCAATATATTCATAAAATCGAGCCCTTTTAGGCGGAAATGGCCCTACCTCTGCACTTTTATAATCCATTTTTATGACTTGCACGAAATAAAACGAAAACTGCGCTTTTGATATAGAGATACTTTTGACAGATGTTTCTGCGCATGTACTAACGTCATACCACAGTAATACCAACACAAAAATATTATTTTAATACTATTTACAACAATTCTTTTTTGATATATTTACGAAATAAATTTGTAGATGCGCTAGCCCTGAAAAGTTAGTGTAACTTTACATACACGTGAAGAGTCCAAAAACTGTTTGCACTTATACGTCACAGATAGCTTTTGCAAAGTGTCCAAATATACAAACAGACATGAATATAGCGCCGACAGAGGGTAGCTTATTAAAGGGGAACGCTTAAAAGGGTCAAAGGCACAGGAGCCGCGTATAGCGTTATAGGCAGCAAACGTGTTAATTAAACTTGTGTGGTGCGGAGGGTGTCGATACTTACGTGTTGTTTACCATACTACGCCACAGTCCTTGCTATCATTATTGAGCTAAATTATAATTAAAAAATATCGTTTTGGAAATTTTCAAATTACCCCTGCTGTATATCATCCTCTTACGGTAAAAATTTCATTAACACTTCTTCAAAGATATTAATATCACACATATACGCACGCGAAAAGGCGAGGATTTATAATAATTTAATATATTTAGAGATACTGAAAAAATTAAAAAATGATATAATATCAAAATATGAAAGCAATAAGTTAAAGTTTAAAATATTATGAATCCTTTGTGATACAAATTCATATTCCCGCGTTTTAAATTATAACAGCCACGTCGCCCTTTATAGGTCTTTCTTATATACACAATAGTGATAGATTTTCCGAATTCCTTCAATAGAAGTTACGTTTATTTAGGATTCTATAAAAGTATCGAGTTCGTTGGATATGATTTCCGCTATTTATTGGAGATTATCCAAAAATGGTCTTTATCCTAGTGTTGATATTGTTCACTTGACTACATCCAAATAAACCGAAAAGTTTGTGTTTGTTTATGGGTAATACTTCTTTAACCCATCCAAATCCATGGGGTAAAGGCCCCTTTGTTTGAGGTGAATTTTTTTTCCCTACGAGTCATGTTTTCATATTGGGGGAATATAAAATTTCAGGGAGCTGGATTGGGCGAGTGGGCCAAAGCAATTCATGCAATTTGTCTAAGCTGGTGCATTGTTGTTTCGGAACAATTTCTCATCAAATCGTTCCACTAGCTCCCAGACAAATTGTAGCCATGACATGTACCATCGTCTTTGACTTCTTTGGAGCAGATTTGTCTTAGAACAGATTAATTTAATTTTGGTCCTACACTCAAATATGACCAGTTGCCCAACATATTCCTAGCATCACGTATACTAAATAGATTAAACATTTTCACTGGTCCTGATCTGCATCTTTGCGCAATTACTTCGTAAAAGTACACTCCCCGACAAAAACTTTGTTTTACGGGTATGTTTTACGGATTTTAAGGGTTACAACATTTCTTTGCGAAACTAGCAAGATATCTAATTAAGTTTTTATTCATAAAAGTAAAATAAACTTAAAAATATCTCCTCCGGTAATATCTGAACTAAATAATAAATTATTACTCCAATGTTTAAACAATTTTTGCGACAAAAATTTAGACGCGCTGTTGCAAATGTGAAACAAAAATCAACAAATGAGTGATCGGTAATGCGTAGATCCTCCATTGTTCTTATCACTTCCAATAGTCTATTATTAATAGATTTATATAAATTTAACACATAATTTTGAGGGATATTCTGCCATTCGGTCACTATTGAAGCTTTCAGTTCCTGTAGCGTGAAATATTGACGGCCTCCGCCATAAACGCGACGTGCCGATTCACCCCGCATGTTTTCAATAATGTTTAAGTCTGGTGACCGTGCCCGCCACTGTAAAGTTTTAATCTTTTTCTCTTTAAAGCATTCTGTAATGGTTTTTGCTTTATGAATTGGAGCGTTATCTTGTTGAAAAAAGAAAATTGCGCCCGGCCCATTGGTTTCCAAAACGTAGAAGATCGTCACGCAATAAGTCTTTATACGTCACAGATGTAATTTTGTTCGTGCAAAACACTATCCCACTTTTATCGCGAAATCCAATCGCTGCCCAAATCATCACAGATCCACCCCCTAATTGTCTGGTCATTTTCACTTTTGGTTCCTTTCTCAGATCATGATAATAATGCGAGTACCCATCCGGTCCGTCCAAATTAAAACGTTTCTCATCGGAAAATATAACGTTTTCCCATTGTTTCTTCCAGGACACGTGTTCTTCAGCAAATCTCAACCTCGCTTCTTTGTGTTTGGCCAAAAGTGGCGGTTTTCTCAACATTTTCTTCCGTGATATTACCGGTGACGCCTTTAGAAGCCTTTGAACATTACGCACGTGCGTTTGTACCCCCGCCTATTCTGCAATAACTCTCGCAGACGCAGAAGAATTGGATGCACACCGCAATATCATGCGTTTATCCCGCTCACTTACAGCTTTCGGTCGGCCGTGGCTTTTCGGTTTGCCGTAATTTTCCGGATCTTTTAGGAAATTTCTAACGGAATGATCGCTTCTTCGTAACCGACGAGCGATTTCCTTCTTACTAACACTATCCTGGTGCCAGGCTAGAACTTTACCCCTTTCTATCGAGGATAATTGCTTTTTTCTACCCATATTGCAAATGCTTTATAAAATATAATTTCTCGCGGTGAAACGTGTACACTTTACCAGCACAACCGCTGCATATAAAGAGAAGTATCAAATTAAAACATTTTTGCTTGTATTAATGTAATAAATGCACAGGGTGTAAATTTTTGTCGCATTTAAAATTCCTATTTTGATCTGGGAAAATCTCAATTACCCCTCATAAAGCAATAAATACCCAGAAATGTCTATAAATGGACTATTTACAAGTATAAATAACTCTCATTTGCATTTTATATAATGTCTTATATAACTTTGTTTGGTAAATAGAAACGATACCGCGTTTATGTTTTTGTTCCAGTATTTCCTGAAAGATAAACGATATTTCTATAAAATCCTACAATAAGCTCTCAGACACATATCATTTTCAGTAGAACATAGCGACGTAATCTCGTACACCTGACGCGGCTGTTATAAGAACGGAAATTACTTCAGTGCAGATAGAGAGTTCCTTTCAAGCAACACTATTGCAATACGTCTATGCCCTATCTAGTTCGATCAAAATCGAAATAAAAAAAGAAAATGAAGAAATGCATAAGCAATTGTAAATAAATAAGAGCTATGTAAGACATCCTCCTCAACATATTGTTTTTTTCCCGAATCGTTTCCCTTCGAACGACGATAACGACATTGTTCCATGGTTAAGTGAATAAGAGTATAAAAGCACACGACTATTACCCACTAAATGAACCCTTAAATAAGAATACTTCTCTCGTCTTTGTTTTGATAGCTTTAACTTCTGATTTTCCTTTAAAAAAAAGAAGAAAATGTAGATACCTAAGTAATAACAAGACTGCAATTGTAATTCGAATAAATAAATAAATGCTTCTCATTTACTACACTTACGACGCAAAGATATTTATACATACGGGAGAAACAATAAAGGTTGTATTGCCGATAGTTTTGGTTGTGACTCCTTTTTTTGTAAGGTTGGGTAGAGTGCTGCGGGAAATCGAAGACTTGAATTTATTTCTTTACTTTTAAAGTTTATCCATTTAAAATTTTCTCTTTCATTCTGTATCCTTTACCTTTATCATGAACACGAATGAACATTTTAGGTTTTTTTAAATATTATATTTGTCACTAATAAACGCCAAATCTGATGTGGTTTTCACAATTTTCATTTTTCGAATTTTTTTCGCCATTAGGGTGATTCTTTTGGGTAACGTTGTAACTTATGCCAAAGCAATGGGTTGACGACCTAAAGAGCTTTTCGGGATGCGTCTTGGATCTATCGCGGTCTGAATGTTGTGGGATCTATTTCACCCTCCCATTGTTCCATAACCATCGATTAGTTAATTCTCCCATATCTTGGGGTTGTTATGGTTATTATATATGTAATAAAACCACGAAATCTTTGTAGAAGCTGCGCTTGTTGAATGGTTTCACCATGATCGGGATGTCGCAAATCGTCATCGTTCTGCCTGGATGGAATTTATGAACCAAAAGCTGTCCGATTGACTCGCTAAACAATTCAATTGTCTTTTGTTCTAAAAGTTGCACAAAATGTTCTCGCTAGGGTTTGCTGCAAAATGTTGTCTGTAGTTCACCCTCGGGAGCACAATGGACGGTGGAATATGATGTTCCAGAATCTGACTACCAGAGACAATGGCACCAAATTGCTTAGTGCCTTTTTTGGCAACAACCCTATCGCGTTTTCGCACAATTGTTCCTCCATTAAAAGCAATTTTCTGAAGGAAGAAATCCAAATTATATCAAAGATTTATTAGCCTATTAGCCTATTAGCCCTATTAGCCCCTCGTTAGAATAACTGCTTTAGTCGTTTATTATTGCCATGAAAATGGGAGGCACGAACTTCCGACGTTTCAAACTATTGAATTTTGCTTCTTCAGACTTCAACACCGTTTCTATTGTTTCTGTGTCCAATTTTTGACGGGAATTAGCTCACTTGAACCTCTTCTTTTAATGAGCAGTCGTCTCCTTAAACCTGTTTTTTTTTTTCTTTTGCAAAGCTAAGATTGCTGATGGTTTTGTGGGCATTACTCAAGAACTCTGAATTTAAAAATTATTTGCAAGCTTCGTACAACAGATTTGGAGTTTATCAATGGCTTAGGACTTATTACACTAAAGCTTACCAATCATTACTTAAAGAAATCGACAGAACTTAAGTCTACAATTTCTTGCAGCACTTTATGCCAAATATATATTAATTGTTGTTAATTTTCTGGTTTTGTGTTGTATATATACGAATTTTGATTCATTTTTAATTCACAGCCAACTGTTCATTCAATGTTGCCTACATGTTAAGCTTGTTAATATGACATTTATTAAAATAAAGTGTTTCATAACTGAATGAGCGTTTTATTTCATCAACCTGCTTTGACAAGGAAACAAGGAAAAAAATACCAAAGATTTATTAGAGGGAATTTTTTTCCTTTTAAAAACTGATTTATTAGAGGGAATTAGTTTTTGGCGAAGTACTGTGTGGCGCCACGAGAAATGGCGAGTGGCGAGGATAATCCGCAGTCGCTTTTGGAAATGTACACATGTCCTTTTAAGAGGAAGCAGGAGCATGAAATCTGAACACACAGATCTAGAAACAGCTTCACACCCGGCTTTGGTGGAACAGGAAGCTTGAAGCAATGCGAGCTAAGACCAGGAGGCTGTCTGATAAAGCCAAAAACTCAACGCTCGAACATCAATGCCTGTACATGCAAGGCCCAACCCAGTATAATTCCGAAATTAGGAGAGCTAAGAGGAGAACTTGGCGAAGCTTCTGTGTCCTGGCCAAAGAACATGCGTCCCAGGTGCCATAAATATTGCTGCAAATCCATCGACAATTTCTTCAAGGATTATCAAGAGCTACTCCATCGAGTATTAATCTATTGGGCGTGCGAGTAGTCTCTTCCTACTTCCTGTAAAAGACCGTGGGAGATCTGGTTCTACTTTGGTAGCACTTTCAGTTTGAGAAATGTGAGCGACCAGGCTGAAAATTCTGAATTTTTAACAGAATACTTGGATATACACGCATAAATTCCGGTAATAATTAAGAAGGTCATTGCAAAGTATACTTTGGTGAATTTAGAACTTCAAAGCCAATACACAGGGCGAGGCGGTATAGATCTTCCGGTAGAAAAAGATGTCCATCTCTTGTGATTTCTAAGTCCAAAAGTCGAAGGACATTGATTTGAAAACTTTTCTTTGTCCGGGACCGCTAAGCGTTAATAAGACGTAGACAAAATTTCATTCTCTTTGAACAACAGCAATACTGATCGTGAGCCTTTCTATCAATTTTTTAAATATAGCTCCTGAAAAACTAATTTGCAAGAGGCGGGTCCGTTTCCGTTAACCTAGATCCAGTTCCCGATATAAAAGTTGCGCACACTCCTGGTACCAGATCTATTTCATTAAGCCTGATTAAAGGTTCCGACTGTGTGACGTAGCACTATTCTCGACTTGTTTATGCGATCCGTACGCGTCCTTAACATTTCGCCTAAAGGGAGACGCGTTTTGGACGGGTTCCAACGCCGATCGCGATATTTATGCGTAGCTGAACCGTAATTTATGTTCATTTCGCCTCGCACCAATTAACGGCTTGAAATATTCGAGTCATTTGGTTTAATTTTGCATAAACAATCATATTAAGAGGCTGGGAAAACTAAAACAAAATCTACCGGGCCGATTTAAGTGAAGATAAATATGCCAAAACTAATTCCATGCAATTATAACATTATATATTACGGTGAATTTATTAGAGAGGATCAAATTAAATAGTTCGTTTAAGAAAAACGTTTCGAATAATGGTGTTAATCGCAGATTTGAATTTTTTTTCTGTAGATTAAAGGTGATCTACTGGTGAGAAAACCTGCTTCTGGCTGTGGCAGAGTTATTTGGATCCATTATCCGAAACTTTGGATCCGCATCCGTTATCGAAAACCTCGGATCTAGATCGATTCGGATCCGGATAAATCGAATCTTTATCTTGAATTCGGCGTCTTTAATTGATCGAATCTATTATCCAATAACATGAATCCAATTCCCGTTCACTGACAATTTTTCCGGGCAAATATCTGCAAGAGGTCGAGTAATTTATTATTACCACTTTTTATATTAAATAATGCATTTTCCGCCTTATATTGTTTTACATTTTGTAAGTTTCCATAACCATCCATAATCATCTTATTAAAAAATAAACTTAATCCTACATCAATATTTTATTTAATCATTTTATTTCAATTGTACTGGCCTCGATCAGCAGCAAAAAGGGAGGAATTCGAAAGGTCCTCAAAATAGGACCTGTTTGGGCGGTAACTTCCTCGTTCGACATAAACCGTTGGCCCCCGAGCCAGTTTTTCAAATTTGGAAATTAAAAGAAGTAACTTGGAGCCAAATCCGATGAATGCGGTGGACGAACTTTAATTCCGTAATTTTGGCTATCGAAACTGCGTGCATTGTCTTGATGGAAGAGGATCTTCTTCTTTTCAAAATGAGGACGTTTTTTTCACAATTTCTTCGCTGAACCGGTCCAATGACGATGTATGATACTTTCCAGATATTCTTTGTCTTTTTGAAGTAATCGGTGTAAATGATTCCGTGTGCATCCCCGAGGCCATCACCTTGCCGGCTGATTTCACCGTCTTCACCTTCTTGGGAGCCCGTTCGCTTTCAATAATCCGCTGTTTTGACTGTTTCCATTGTCTCAGGAGTGTAGTAGTGTTTCGTCCGTAGTTATGTATCGACGGAGAAACTCGTCAGGATTGCGATGAAAACGCGTCAAAACAGCGTTAATTCTCTACTGGGAGCAAACGCGGCACCTATCTTGCCGAGAATTTCTTCACGCCCAATTTTTCGTGCAAAATTGAAAACACTGTTGAACTCCACTCCCCGACAAAAACTTAGATGGGGTAAGATGTTTTAAGCGTTTTAGGGGTTACAACATTTCTTTGCGAAACTAGCAAGATATCTAATTAAGTTTTTATTCATAAAAGTGAAATAAACTTAAAAATATCTCCTCCAGTAATATATGAACTAAATAATAAATTATTACTCCAATGTTTAAACAATTTCTGCGACAAAAATTTAGACGCTCCGTTGCAAATGTAAAACAAAAATCAACAAACGAGTGATCAGTAATGCGTAGATCCTCTATTGTTCTTAATCACTTCCAATAGTCTGTTATTAATAGATTTATATAAATTTAACACATAATTTTGAGGGATATTCTGCCATTCAGTCGCTATTGAAGTTTTCGGTTCCTGGACCGTGAAATATTGACGGCCTCCGCCATAAACGCGACGTGCCAATTCACCCCACATGTTTTCAATAATGTTTAAGTCTGGTGACCGTGCCGGCCGCTGTAAAGTTTTAATCTTTTTCTCTTTAAACCATTCGGTAATGGTTTTTCCTTTATGAATTGGCGCGTTATCTTGCTGAAAAACAAAATTGCGCCCGGCCCATTGGTTTCCAAAACGTAGAAGATTGTCACGCAATAAGTCTTTATACGCCACAGATGTAATTTTGTTCGTGCAAAACACTATCCCACTTTTATCGCGAAATCCCATCGCTGCCCATATCATCACAGATCCACCCCGTAATTGTCTGGTCACTTTCGCTTTTGGTTCCTTTCTCAGATCACGATAATAATGCGAGTACCCATCCGGTCCGTCCAAATTAAAACGTTCCTCATCGGAAAATATAACTTTTTCACATTGTTTCTTCCAGGATACGTGTTCCTCAGCAAATCTCAACCTCGCTTCTTTGTGTTTCGCCGAAAGTGGCGGTTTTCTCAACATTTTCTCCCGTGATATTACCCGTGACGCCTTTAAAATCCTTTGAACATTACGCACGTGCGTTTGTACCCCCGCCTGTTCTGCAATAACTCTCGCCGACGCAGAAGAATCGGATGCACACCGCAATATCATGCGTTTATCCCGCTCACTTACAGCTTTCGGTCGCCCCTGGCCTTTTGGTTTGCCGTAATTTTCCGGATCTTTTAGGAAATTTCTAACGGAATGATCGCTTCTTCGTAACCGACGAGCAATTTCCTTCTTACTAACACCATCCTGGTGTCAGGCTAGAACTTTACCCCTTTCTATCGAGGATAATTGCTTTTTTCTACCCATATTGCAAACACTTTATAAAATATAATTTCTCGTGGTGAAATGTCTACACTTTACCAGCACAACCGCTGCATATAAAGAGAGAAGTATCAAATTAAAACGTTTTTGCTGATATTAATGTAATAAATGCACAGGGTGTAAATTTTTGTCGCTTTTAAAATTCCTATTTTGATCTGGGAAAATCTCAATTACCCCCCATAAAGCAATAAATACCCAGAAATATCTATAAATGGACTATTTACATAACAAGTATTAATAACCCCTCATTTACATTTTATATAATGTCTTATATAACTTTGTTCCGTAAATAGAAACGATACCGCGTAAACCATATCGTGGATTTGAACTACATCCAACTCAGCTTTGATCTTTTTTGGTGCCAAGCCATTTAAATACAAGTATTTAATCACCGCTCCAAATTCACTTTTTTACATTTTTCTACATGAACAAGAATTTTTTGCTTAGCTGTCGAGTGACTAATGATCCTTACTAGAAACAAGCCATTTTCGATACAAGCGTCATCTCTTAGCTCTTGAGCTCCGTTACAAACGAGTAACTCCAATAAAAAAAATATTGGTTACAAATAGTGATCGCTGCTACAATGAATATTGGAATCAGAATACGCAACTTTTAAACCCGACCTTAACGTGAACTGTAACTAGTAACTGGTTTCGATGCAAGTAACTAGTAACTAGTAACTTTTCTCAAAAAATAATAAAAATAAAATTTCTTTCGCTAACAACACAAAAGTCTTTCGGTTTCTTTCAGTCAGTAATGCGTCAGTAATGTCAGTAATTTTTACTTTGGATATCGCCGAACAAGACTTCTTGCGCAATAAAAAATTTTACATCTCTATTTCAAAGTCATTTCTAAATTAACACCATGCAACTCCTTGCTTAACCATTCAATTAATGCCATTGAAAGCTGCTTAAACAGAATAACAGAATTTCGTCACACAATCTCGTAATAGACCAGAGATTAATGAGTAACCACACCTCCGAATGATTTATTTTTACGATTGGCGACGACAAGTAACGCTGATTTTTTCTTTTCTAGGCTACGCCGCACACTATCTCCAACGCTCATGGTATAAAATAGATCTCGCAGATTTCAATTTGGAGCCCCTCGTTCGTATCCAGAACCGTTTTCGAGATCTTCCATGACTTCGGCGTAATCTCCCACGAAAATAAACCTAAAAGCGAAAGATCCCCAAGCACCGTGCAACCTTCGATTTATACGAGAATGTAGTTTCAATCGACCGATTTAATCTAGTTCGTCATGCCATTCGAAGAATCGACCATACACCACATCACACGGTTGTTTATTAGCCAGTTTGAACTGTGACATTCGAACAAACAAGTCACAAGATCTGAATTCAGTCTGTGTCCTGTCCTTTTTGCGTTGCTCCCCACCTTTTTTTTTGCGAGAATTCGAACCTACGTCCTAAGTGCTAGCTGAGACGTTCACGAACGAACTAAAATTTCCTTCCTGCTGACGATTTTTGCTCTGTTTCTCCGTTTTGTGCGAAAATTCCGAGTGCCAAAAATAGATCTTTTCCTGTGTGAGTTACGTAAGATCGTCGAATCCGCCGACCTCCCCCCTTCCGGAAAATTTGTAAGTAACAAGCGAGTTTTTGTTCTGTGTTCCGCGAAAACCACCCCTTCGAAATGCCGTTCAATGTTATGATTCAACTGTGCCGCATCACGCGCGCCAGCAAACTCTTTCAAAGGAACTTCTACTTGCCACTCTTGAAGCCTCTCTCGCCCAAAGATGCTCTCCGAAGGTACCTCATCACTGGTAAAAATCTACTTGGTAGTAGGATCGAGCATTACATCCCTGTGCTGGAGGAATACAAAGACCGCCAAATACGGAGGAAATACAGAAGACTCTTGAAGGGGAAGGTTGTGAAAAAACGCCAAAGGAAAAGGCCCAACATGAAGTACGTAACGCCTTTCTTCGATGATGAAATGGAAGGTCACCTCGAATTAAAAGAAATCGTTTCGCAAAAATCAAAGGGTAAAGGTCAATGTTACACGTACTATGTTCCCGATAAAGATTGCACCCTCGTTATAACCCACCAAATGGAAAGAACAATTAGGGATAAACAAATTATCGACATAACCATGGCGCAGAGAAGCGAAAAGATTCTAGTGACTTTGTCAGACAATCAAAAAATCACTTTGCCGCTAGTGAAATACGACGGAACTGCCCCTTTCTATCGCGGCGAAGGATGGACAAAGAAGAAGATCGAGGAATTACATCACCATGGTAAAGAAACCATGTCCTTGGCAAAGCTCTTCGAGGCCAAAGAATCGGGACTTGCTGAATGGGAACTCGAGATGATGCGTCTGGCCAACAGGAGGAAGCGAAAAATGAAAGGCGAAGGGACCGCCGATTGGAAATTATTAATGCAAGCCGCCGCAGACAACATGGATTGGGATAGATTCGAGGAAGAAGCCAAGACCATAGTGGAAGAGGTCAAGGAACCCATTGAGGACGAGACAATTCCAATGGAAGTCGATGATATGGAGAAGACGAAGAACGTCAACGAGAAACTCCAGAACGCCGGCCCGGAGGTTTTGGCGCAATTACCATTGATGCCTGAAATTCCAGAGCTGATAAAGGTAATTCCTGAAGGTAATTTCACAGAACTAGCTAACGTATCCGGTATGAGGGTGCAATTGAAATCAAGCGGGACACAACGTTTCATCGCCGGGCAAATGGTGAAGTCCGAAGAAGGCACCATATTCGTCCCTGGTCAAACTCTCCAAAAGGAAGATGGAACATTCGAGTACACTCCAGGTTTCACCATCGTTATGGACGACCAAGTAACCTTGTTACCCGGCTTAGTCATGGGCGACGATCCAGAGAAACCTATGTTCCTACCAGGAGAGTCTACAATCACAGAGACCGGCGAGTTACAATTTATAGAAACAGAAGACGATCGCGATCCAAATCGCGAAACCCCACCGCCAACCCCGCCGGAACCGGAACCGGAACCAGAACCGGAATCGGAATCGGAATCGGAACCGGAACCGGAACTGGTACCGAGGAAGAAAAAGGAAGTAAAAAAAGAACCACCAAAGCAGAAAGTCATACGCAAAGTGGTTAAAATCATCAAAAAAGTACCAACGCCAGCTGCAGCAGCGGGTCCCAAACCGCTCCCAAAACCTCCAACACCTCCACCCGAAGAATCTTCATCGGAAGAGGTTAGCGAAGAAGAGGACGAGGAAGAATTGGATATACCAAAACCGGTTGTTCCGAAGAAACCACCACCACCACCACCAGAAATCAAATACGAAAGGCCGAAAAGAATCAAACCAGAATCGAAACCTATCAAAAGAAGGGAGAAGCCGGTAAAACCGCCGGTCAAAGTCAAGAGCGCCGTACAGAAGGCACTGGAGTCGGTGAAATCCGACGAACCGTTTAAACCTTACGTGCCGAAGAGAGCGCGAATCATCGATATGACTCCCATAAAATTGGAAAAAGATGCCATCGAACAGGAGAAGGACAGGATCAGGAAACTGAAGAGCAAGAAAGACGGCGAGGAGCGAAGCATCAACAGCAAACGAAGAGAGATTAGGTTGTTAGCGAGAAAGTTGCTAGAGAGCATCCCGAAGCCCGGCAAGTACGTGCCTTTGGAACCCGTCAAAAAAAGCGACAAATTGCTGGATCTCGAGGCCAGCATTAGGAAGGGCACTTTCTTCACGACCGATCACAGGAAGTACCTTTCAATATCGGTGCCTAGAAGGAAAATAAACTGGAAGGAACCTTTTGAATTCCAAAATGTCTTCGATACGGTCGGAATCAATCGATATAAGCTATGGAAAAGTGTTATTTAACATGCGGAAAATCCGAGATCATAAAAGAAAATTTTTTATTTATTTAAGCTTTTTTTTTGTGTTTAATGTAATTTCCATAAAACAGACATGATCCGATCATCCTTGAAATGGTAGTTGAGATCGTATGAATTAAATTTTAAACAAACATCGATAAAAAATCTCTGATTTGATTGATTATCTTCAAGATAAAGGAACCAAATTAATTCTAACTAAAGATAATCGAAGATAAACCGGAAATAATACAAAACGTCGATATTTTGACGTGTCTCAAATATCATTTCAAACTAAATTAATTCACCACCAACATATATTTCACGTTCAAAAAATCACCCGTTTCGTCTATCCATTAAAGCCTAGAATCAAGCGATTATACAGTGAAAAAAATATCGTCTGCATACATACATAAATAATGTATTTTTAATAAGTTATTTCCGACAAAAAAAATAATAAAATTAAATACAGAAAGTAATACGTGTTTTTCTTTTTATTAAAAGAGATTTTTGTTAATTTAATAGTACCATTGTTGAGGTATGAAAGTAAATGCTTTTGATATTTTATAGTGACTATATTGGGCAATCAGACAAAATTAAAAAGAATTTAAAGAAAATTAAAAAAATTAATTTTAAAATAGGGGGTAGTAGTAGTATTATTACTATTATATACTTATTATTTATAAATCATAAGCATTTTACAAATTAACGATCACGCTTACTTGAAATATTTCCAAAAAAATTATAAAAAAAAATTGAAAAAATAAATAAATTGTAAAATAGGGGGTGATAGTATTATTACTATTGTACACTTATTATTTA
>LR736869.1:6781413-6811420 GCA_902654985.2 Oryctes borbonicus | reverse complement strand
TCACTTCGATTTAAAATATTTCCAAAAAATTATAAAAAAAATTCAAAGATAAAGTAAATTTTAAAATACGGGGTTGGTTGTATTATTACTATTACATACTTATTATTTATAAATCACAAACATTTTACAAATTAATAGTTATTTCTATTTAAAATATTAAAAAAAAAATATAAAAATATTTTTTTTCTTGGTTTATACAGGAGACGGGCTTAGAGTTCAATTGATTGAAAAGAAAAATTGTATTACTTAAAGAAAATCATAACAAGAAAGACAATTAAATAAATTTTAAAATAAGGGGTGGCTGTATTATTATTATTATTATATTTTTACATGAAAATTATGGCCACAAAAATTTATAAATTAATAATAAAAGAAATATTTTATTTTCCTTTAAAATATTGGTTTTTAAAAGGAACAAGGTTGGCTTCCCACTTCATTTTATAGAAAATCTCTCCAATGGTCACATTTTCTTTTAAACTAATTGAATCTGAAACGTTCCCAGAGTTAATTCTATTAATAGTTGAATAAAATTTCGTTTGATCTAGATATAGGAAGTTTACCTTTATAGATTTGGCAAGAGCCTATTGAAACATTACATAACTCTTAAGATTATCTACAGCTTACGTAAAGAATCATATAAAAAAATGAAAAATTTTTTAAAGCAAGTCTTTCGTAAGGTACTTGAAGGCAGTCAAATACACAAAGAAATTATTATTGGATTTGTCGAAAAATCAGAGGAAGGCATTAAATAGATTCCTTGGCCACAATCCCAATTAAATATAACCTCACTGCAGCAAAAGTAACCCATCAAAAACTCCAGGAATCGCGGCTAGTGTCCAAATTGGAAGTGAAAAAGTAGATCACAAGGAACGCATTCTTCTTCTAACGATTACAGGGTCGAGACCGCCCCCCTCGTGGCTATTGGTCGCACTTATTACTCCCACGCTAATCTTCGATTACAAACACGTCTCAACACGTCTCTAGTTTCAGTAGTTCATTATCATTAGACTTATATAGAAGAGGTGTTAAATTCGCATCTAAGAAGTCGTTCCCTAAGCGAAGACATGGTTGAAAATAAACCGGAAAAGACCGAGAAGAAAAAGAAGAAGAAGAAGGATCCGTTCAAACCGCAAAAACCGAGAGTTGATCCGCTGGTGGCCTTTCAAGAGCGCATGAGAGAACAGGAAGAGGAGGAAAAACGCCGGGTAAAAGATCGTATGACCAGCAAGATCAAGGAAGAGGAACTGAAGGTCGACCGATTACGCTTGCAGATCAGGAAGAAATGCAAGAGTATGGTCTTCGAGAAGCCACTCCCTTACGCGCCGCAGGAGCCGATCAAGAAGAGTACGAAATTGGCGGAATTCGAAGAGGGCATCTCTAAGGGTACGTTCTTCGAAAACGACAACACCAAGGCGATTTTAGACAACGTACGTAACTCTAATAGGAGGATCAAGCTGATGAACAAGCTCGCCGCATACGACGTCGACTTTAGCGCCGGTTTTGGACGCGCTTAAGTAGTTAGTTAGATCGCAACGTTCAGTAGTGTCGTGTGTGGTGTATTGGCCAAGTCGCGTCTTCCGAGAGTGTCCGCTTTAAACGAAAACCGAAATTAGAATCGAGCTTATTTTTATTTTAATCTTAACTAAAGACAAAGGTTAAAACGTTGTACAAGTAGTCGAATTATCTTTGAAAATCTGAAAGAACAAAGAGAAAAGAATTAATCACAAACGGAATTATAAGAATAATAACGAAAGAAATAATTGTCCTATGATCCATTGTATTCAATTATTGTCAGAATCTAGTGTACAAAAAAATTAAAAAAAAATAAACAGGAAAATAAAATTAAATCAATAAATTTGTTTTTCCTTCTACATCTCTACATCTAAATAAAGTAAGTACATTTATTGCATTATCATTCCAATTTACACCCCCCAACTCCCCCCAACTCCCATTACTTATCATCTGAATCATACTTCGTCGAATACAAACCGTCATCATGAACTACATCCTGTCGTTCTGCAAGATCACCGGAGCAAGTAGAATCTTCAAACGAAATTTCTACCTGCCGCTCCTCAAACCGCAAACCCCCAAAGACGCCTTGCGTACCTTCAAGATTACCGGGAAATGGCTGCTCGGCTCCAAGGTACAACATTACATGCCGGTCCTTTTCAACCATCGGACTAAACGTCCGAAAAATGCGAATAATTATGGAAAAATCACGCATAAATTGATGAAAGGTTACACCTATCTCGCCCCGATATTCGATCCTTCCGTGGAAAGCCATCAATTGTTGATGAACATCTTGAAGGGCAAGCAAAGCAACGGATCGAAATTCGTCTATACGGTCCAAGATAAGAGGCACAATCTCGTATTTAACGCGGAATTAGAATTAGCGATAAGGGACGGTGACGTCATCGACGTTCTGATATCCCAAAGTAGCAATAAGATCCTCATAAAGCTGAAGGACTTTAAGAAAGTCCCTCTGGAGTTGGAGAATTGCAATCTCAACGAGCCTATGTTCAATGGTGAAGGTGCCACAACGCCCGAAGAAGAAAAATTTCATCACTACGGGAAATTCACTATGAGCTTGGCTAGATTATTCGAGGAGAAGGAACGGGAATTAGACGAATGGGAAATGGAATTGGTTAGGATCATAAACAAGAGGAAAAAGCAACATGGCGAAGGTACGATTGAATGGGAAGATATGGTAAGGGAAGGTATCAAAAATCTCGATTGGAAGAAGTTCGAAAAAGACGCTAAAAACGTTATAGACACCATCTTCGAGCCTGCGGAAGAGGAACACATCGGCATGGAAATTGCAGACTTTGAAATCACCAAAGACGTCAGCACAAAAATCTTGGAACATGGTTCCATCAATCTATTACCTAAAATGAGCGAAATTCCAGAAGTAGTAAGAAACATGGGTAGAGCAATCCCCTGGGAAATCTCCTTTGGAGATCCTGAAGCTTTGCGAATTTTATCAGGGGTTAAAGTACCCTTACCCAGCGGAAGAGAAGTCTTCGTAGCGGGACAAATGGTAAAAACAGACGAAGGTGACGTATTTGTCCCGGGACAGACAATAGAAAACGAATTCGGCCTCGAGTACGCCCCTGGAATCACAGTGAATCTAGATAATCGCCCAACTTTGATCACCGGCCTGATTATGAGCGAAGAAAATAATGGAAAACCGATGTTTTTACCTACAGACTCGACTATAACAGCCGACGGTCAATTGACGTTCACAACGAACCCGGAGGAACGCCCCAAACCGATTAATAAAGAAGAACAAGCTCCTCAAATCGAAGAGAAGATCCAGGAAGCGCAAGAAATTCAAGACCACCAATTAGAAGACGTAATAGACGAAGTAAAAATTGAAGTTCCAGATAAATTGGTAATCGATCTCTATGAGGAATCTATAACTGAAGATATTTCCAAACAAAGTGACGATAATCTTACAGAAGATGAAGATAACAAAGATAATAGCGAACACTACGAGATACATGACGGTATGGGTGTTGTCATAGCAAGCGTTGAAGAAAAGAAATCATCTCTGGAAAAGAAATTAGAAGAGCTGCGAAAATTAACAGTTCCTGTTGGAGACGATTACGTCACTTACGTTACTTTGGACGACGCACAAGAAGTTGCATCTAAGATAACAGACAATAAAGAGAAGATGCATAAAATATCTGAAATTCTTTTAACTTTAACGCGAAGAGCTTCTACATTTAGGGAAAGGAACAGCGTAAACATAAAGAATATAAACAATCCGGTTTTAATCGACAGCACGGTATTTTTAACAGAAGCAGATGAGAAATTCCACGCGGCAAACGCTCCGATAAAAATAGCATTGAAGAGTGCCATAGTCGCCGCCAATGACATCTTCAAGAAGCGACCAAAGGATCAGGTGCTAGCTCTTAATACCATAGGGGAAATGATCGGCGACGCTTTGAAAGGTAAAGAGAAATCATTGGAAGAACTGTGCTTGCTGATGAACACCCCCATCGATAGAAACGAGATTTCTTCGACAATATTTAAGGTCCTCACGCAAGACATCAGGGAAAACAAGGTCGACATCCTCAAAGACCTCATCAAATTAGCCGAGAAAATCGAGAGCTTCCAGATCATGGAAAGAATGAAAGAGATTTTAGCCGACGGTGATATCATGACGTCAGCCCTTAAGAAATTATCAAAAGTCAGCGCTGACGTCTTGTATTTCGTCATAGAAAACGTCGAGGAACACATCAACACTGTCAAAACAGAAATAGGGGCTAGGCTTCTCTTGGAATCTTCGATTGTTGAAGCTGTAACAGAATTTTCCGAAGAGAAACTGCAGGAGTTTGTAATATTATCATCGAAAGACGAAATCAAAGATTTCGTGATCGAAGGATCTGGATTAGCGAAAGCTTTGGGTCTTCAGGAAGTCTCGGAAAATCTAGACAATTTGCTTGCGAACCACGATATTAACGTCTTCAGCACGGATAAAGCATGTTTGGATCTGCTGAAGAGGTTGATCGTCATGCGAAAATTGGCCGAAAGAGACTATTCATCAAAAACGGCTCTTCAGAGGATCAAAAAGAACCAGGAATCTGGAAGGATCGATCCTAGAATCCGCGAATTGGTCGTTGAAAGTGCAGCTTTGATGCGTCAATCGAAATCAATTAAATCTTCTAAAGAAATTCCATTGAGATTATTCCGCACGGAAAATTTCTTGGCCATTGAAGATATGCTGGTACGAAGGAACCGTTTGGAACAACCGATTTTGATTAGTAGGAACGGTATACAGGCTGTGGTGCCTAAGGAGGCGGCTAGAGGTGTTTTGGCGGGAAGGGTACCTTACGTTTTAATTGACGAGAGCGGTTGTACGTATTTCAAACCGATGCACATGTTTAACGCGTTGAAAATGAGCAAAAATCGCGAGAAGCGGTACGAGAATTACGCAAGCGTCGGCGGGCACGAAAGACTTTTGGACGGTGAACCAAAGAAGAGGCAGGAGCAACTCTACACTCCACCCAAAAGATCGACGGCAGAAGTAAGGAACCAAATACGGAAAATGTCGTTGAATAATCGTATGGTTGCTTGAAATTAACTTGTCTCACGTCTAAATCTAAAAAAACTAATGAACATTGTGATCGACAATTTTTGACAACAAACAAATAAGTGTCGTGTCTGTATGTTTGTGTTTTCGTTTTGTTTTTGCATCTTGTTGTTCGTATTGCACTTTAAGTACTCAAATTTTACAATGTGTAAGACTATAAAAACATGTTACGCTGATTCCCCAAAAGAAAAAAAAAAATCTTCATCGTCCCAAGCACGAAGAGAAAACATCCGGCTTTAAGTTGTTCCAGTATCTCACGTTTACGGTAAGTGAGTCATTCGTAGTTGCGGTATTTTAGGCTATAGTCCAGGTTAAATTTAGATAATATATCGTCTCTTTCGGGACCACATCGCGCCTAAATATATCTTCGATAATACAGCGAGCAGTCAAACGGATATACTTCGCAGAGCCAGAATAATATGCTTCGCTATTTCGTTTAGGAAAAGCCTCCGAAGATCGTTAAGAAAGTACCTAAATCATTTAGAATTTCTGACTCTAATTAATTTATAAATAACGTCCATGCAAAGTTTATTTTGAGCAACAATCTGGGTGGCTAGAATTGAGATTGTTATATTTGGGTCCTTCTTTTTAATTTTTTTAATTTTTTTTGATTTAAGGGGCATGTCATACAATTTCTACAGTCGCTGTATTGCGTCATATGAAAAAATATTTTACTCGAGATCATAGAATTCTTTTGGGTTATGTAAGAAAACTTAATTCTTTTAAGCAACAATAATATAACCAAAAAATAAGCTTCCTCATGGTATTGATGGAATAATTCACGGCAAACGCAATAAAAGGAGAAAGAAAAAAATACACTAACACACGGACATGTTTCTGCCTATCCGGCGTCATCAGCGTGGTTTCGAGAGTATTTTTCATATCTCTACCTTCTATCGCTGTTGCCTCACAGTTAATGCCACAATTTTCAAAACGATAAACTCGATATTTTTTGGCGCCCTCTAGTGCCAAAGAAACGCATGCCTGCCGTTCAGGAAGCAGCGACATAAGTTATGGTATTAACTGTGAGGCAACAGCGATAGATGGTAGAGATATGAAAAATACTCTCGAAACCACGCTGATGACGCCGGGTAGACAGAAACATGTCCGTGTGTTAGTGTATTTTTTTTCTTTCTCCTTTTATTGCGTTTGCCGTGAATTATTCCATCAATACCATGAGGAAGCTAAGCTATCTTAGCATTATTTTTTTGTTATTGTGTTCAACAATAATATAGTTTATTGCTTTACTCCAACTGTACAAAGCAAACGTTCACAAATGTTATAATTGCTCATTTAAATCATACAACTCCATCTCAATTAACAAATTGAAAACCTGCCTTAAGATGGAGGGTAACCTATTAATCTCACTTATGCTTAACTGGTGCTTGAGGAAGCAATGCCGACCTACAGTGCGACAAACATAATCAAAACAAATCTATTCAAAAAGTCGTTTATTCTAAATTTTGACCGTTCCAAAGATAATCTCGTTGAAACGGCAAAATAGCTTGTCTTCTCTCCATTTTCTTCACATCGTGAATCTTCGGTGTTAATGTAAGATTTCCCTAGAAAAACACGCAAAATAAATTTTAATCGTGTCGTTTGTCTCTAAGTTGAGTACTCGCGTGGTTTTTTTTAGAGAGAGAAAACAATTGAAATATCCTATGCAACAAACGCTATCGGGAACAAAGAAGCGAAGTGACGCTAAACAATCCATTAGTTTGGTTCAAATCGCTCTTTTCTAGCAAGGGAACATCCCGAGGTGATTCCCACCAATCGAATTGAAACTTGGCAGATTTGACCCCTACTACTATCTCCTCACCTCCTTGCGGAATGGGCGTTCAACGGAAGAGAGCAAAATATATGCACAGGTGATCCCTGGAAAATACCAAATACGAGTGCCCCTTCGCCCCTAATTACCGTGAAAGGGAGTGGGAGATACTGGTAGAGGTGGTCAAAAAAAATCTCATCCGCCCTAATTTCAGACCTGTAGAAGGCTTATTTGGAGATATATAATTTTATTATTTTTTTTTGAGGTTCGTAATAACGGTGTAAATTGTAAAAATTAGAAAATCGTCGAAATTTCAGGGGTAGCTTTCGCCTCCTAAACGTGAGATTTCGCTGAAACGTATAAATTTGTAAAATTTCAATCCGACCACCCTGAAAGTATCTAATTTCAACTGTTAGGGTTAGCCTTATGATTATCATTGGCTATTAATTTTATTTAAACTGCCGGAAGAGTATATAAGGGACGCTCCCGGATTTGCTGACCGTGAAAAATTAATTAAAGAAGATTGTAAAGGTTGCAGGATTGATTGAAATCAAAACCAAGTACAAATGAAATCAAAATAAATAATTGTACAATTTTCACTAAAACGCTGAAAACGCTGAAAACTCGTTAGCGTTATTTTGAAAACCAAAGAGTTTGTTTTCATTGGCGTAGACAACGCCCAAACAAAATAAAAACAAAACAAAGATGATCATCAACTTTGCCAAGAAATTCGCTATGTCATGTGGGTTGTTGTGTATGTACATACATATATATATATATACGTATATGTTAAAGTCACATTGAGACTTTAATCGGTATCAATTTTATATATAATCTGCCATCATCATTTTGACCTTAAAGGAATCCAAACCAAAGGCGTCCATGGAATGCCAAGTTTGCTCCTTGTCCTTGCATTTTTCACGTGGCGGTTTAATTTAGAAATTTTGCATTGTTTAATTATCTTCAGTTGTTCTTTGAGAGTTAGTTTGAGTACTTGGTGCTGTGCGCTATGGTGGGTGAAAAGTTTGCATAAACAAAGGTAAGTGAAGTAAAATCTATTCCCTTTTTTTTTAATTTGATTTCTCTGCCAACTGGTTTGCAATAAAACATGAATATTGAAAATTTCGTTTTTTCGTCATTTTTGGGTTAGTTTTAAAAAGTATCTAGAGATAACGTACAGGGTGTTTCAGACTACTTGCTTTTTCCAGTAATCTACTGCGGTTGGATCAATGTAATTGGGACAAATATGTTTATTACAAAAATTTATCTGGAGAATCGTTTAAAAATATTTTAATTTGGTTAAACTCACTTTTTTAATTAGTGAAATAAATTTTTCTCAATGTTGCACGACAATAATGAATGCTGCAGTAAAATTTGCGCTTATTGTACGTTGTTTGTCAACAATGGACTACTTCTTCAAAAGCAATCTAAAAGTAATGTAATACATTACAGCAACAAAGTCGCGATCGTTTTTGGGAGATATCTGTGTAGTGGTAACGTTTTTAGATGCCCATGCGCCCGTCTAGGGTGCACCTTTTGGCCGCTTCCAAAGCAACCTCAACCCATAATATCACCACCCATATATCTAATAGTTTTGGTAACACATTGCTATTTCATTAGTTCTCCAATTCGGCGGCGTTTGAAGCTACACAATTCAGATTTTAAGTTATTGGATCACATCACCATCTTACATTAGATTAGGGTGGTTCTTGCGACCTTTTCAGATCTATTGTGGTTCCTCTTCTATTAGATCAATTAAATTAGCTTGGATTTAGCAGTCTTGCGAGTGATCCCTCTATATAGGCTTCGCTTTTTGGGAATTCCGAGCCCATTTCTCAGAGCCGTACTCCTGCCAGTGCTATATATTCGCACAGCAGAGGGACGGTAGTCTCTTCTTCCACTTGGCCAGAATCTGCATGCTATTTCCTCTGTCAGGTCCAAATTACTCATGTGCTTCTTGAGCATACAGTGTCCTGTTAGCAGGCCCACTATTGTTCTAACAAATTTCTTATCTCTGCTTAGGAAATGTAGGCCTGTGTCCAAGCAGAAATTTCTTGGCCTGTCTCTGAGCTGAAATGAACTTCAACCAGTCTTTCCATTGTTCAGTGGTTGCTTTTACTACCGAATATGCCATTCCCACCCAGCACATTGGTCGACTTTTAGCAGTTGACGGGTTTGTTCAGGCTAATTCTCTGCATGCCCTTCGTGTTTTGGTACCCGGCCCAGGGTCACCTTCGTTCGGCTTCCCAACTTATTGAGTGCATTCATGCAGTCCAACACCAGTTTTTCGAATTAACCTGTGTGGAGTCTAGCACTTTTATTACTGCTTAAGTGTCTGAATAGATAGCAACAGATCGATAGTTATCTGCTCGCGAGTCTAATTCTTTAATACACCCCAGCACTGCTACTCTTTCGGCTTGAAATATTGACTAATGGCGTTACTGGGAATGCTAGTTACTGGCCTCGTCTCGTTCAACAGTTTCTGATAGTTTGCACCATGTGATTTAATTATAGGAGGTTGGCCTGTTGTTAGCCTGGTCTCCCTTTGGAGGGAGTTATGTAGCGGTTCCGCCGTCTATAGCAGCAGTTGGATTGGTTTTCATGGCCCCCGTGGCATACAGACATGCTAGTCTTTGTATGCCTTGTTGCATCTACCTGCCATACCACCGATCTATGTTATCATTGGTTTGATCACCCTCAGCATCATTTTTGGGCTTAACCTCCACGTTTTTCCACACAACTTCCTACATCTGCCTAAGGCAATAGTAGCTTTGTTGATGGTTTTAGAGTTGTGAGAGTTCCATGTATGTCTTTGATTCGACAAATAGAATTTCCACTCCTCCCCTGCAAATACGATAATTTGTGTTTTTTGGCCATTGACTGTAAGTTTTGCTTGCTAGATCGTCAGCATATCCTAGGCAATACAAGCCTTCCTCGGATAGCTTTGTTATTAGTGCGCCTATAAGAGATGTCCACAGAAGGGGTGATAATACGCCTCCCTCTGGGCATCCATCTCCTGCCTTCACCTTGACTCTAGTTCCTCAGAGACGCGTTCCTCCCAGGCGGCTCTTATCCAGCAGCGAAGCCGTCTCTTCCATTAGTTTTATGCCCAATTTCCGTGGTATTTAAGCCTTTTCTTTAGTAGTCGTTAAATGGGGTTTTCCGAACTCAAATATTGATTTCGTGTAAAGCACAAAGTCTGGTTTCATATACTTTCCACGTCTATTTACTTTCTTTTCCGCATAGTCAAGAAGATCGCGGGAATAAAATAATCGATGATTAGCACATAGTTTGTGGCAGAAATCAAAAAGAAAATTGGAAAATATTACTCTAAAAGACCGTTTAATTTTTCATTTTCAGCTTTATTAAAATGTACACCATATACAAGCCAGTTTATCTAAAAGGAAAAGCAATGGCAACATGTCCCGAATCCCCCCAAAATCAAACGAAACCATCACGATCCTCAAAGAAGCCGCCACGCGATGTAGCGCCGCCACCAGCATGTCCTCATACTTCAAGCGAGGATGAAGATACTTTAGTGGGCAGCCGCCATGATGAAGACGACGAATTCCACATACCTCTCCTGATATCGCGCGGCGGTGTTAATCTTGTATATCCGCACGAAGCTACCAGGGCCGTATTAACCGGGAAAGTTCCGTATTACTATGCGGACGATAGGGGTTGCACCAAATACGAACCGATGCACATGTTTCACGCGCTTAGAATGAAGAGGAAGGATCGCGATAGATATGGAGAATACCCCTTGGTTGGGGGACACGAGAGATTTCTACCTAGGAAGGAGAAATATAGAAGAAACTATTGTTATAGAAGACCTTTCGCTGCTAGAGATTACGGTGAAATTTATGGCGTGAAGAGTTATGGATGTATTGGAGTTTTTATTTATTGATACCTTTGATTTCTTTTTATTGAGAAGAATTTTAAAATAAATTTTGTAAATCGAGTCTTTTATATTTACCCTTTCAGATGTCCAATAAAATATTCACTATTGAAATCAAAGCTCAACGGTTTAAAAAAAATTAAAAAAAAATTTCGACTTAAATCATTTGAATAAAATTCGAATTGAGTGTTTTTGGCAATTCGAAAGATACACTTGAAAAAGGAAGAAAAGTCGGGAATTTATAAAATTACATGCAGTGACTGTAATAAAGCCTAAGCACTAGGTTTAAGGAGCATATCAGGTATTATCGCTTCGGTGGATTAGATTTGTCAAGTGTAGCCCAATGCATAATATTAGAATATAGAAAACTTGAAAGTTGATCAAGAATGTAACTTCGGAGCGGGAATTAGACGCGTACGAGACGGTCCACATAAAAAGCAACAAAAATATGATGAATAGAGAAAACGGACCGTTGTCGTGCTCAGTTCTATTCGATTTATTGCGGTAAACTTTGCACATGTTTCATGCCTCAGGCTACAATAATAAGAGACCCTCCCCCCGTCTATTTGTCCGTATTCCGTATTTTTTCGCACGTCTTACTTTTAAGCACGTAGGCGGTAATACTTGTAAATATTTTTCTCGAAAATAGGGATAGAACAAGCGGTTTAATTTTTAGGGGTTTATCCTCGAAGGTACAGAGGTTACCCATTCTTTTGTATTGTTGTATTAACTGTGTATTTACATATTTTCAAAATTTATACAGCGGACGCAAGTTTCTGCGGAATTCTGGCAAGTGTCGCAAAAATTGGTTTCTTCGGTTCTTTTAATTTGAACGATCTAAAAATCACTGGATTGATGATTTTCATGTTCTTCACTAATTTATAACAATTTCGACCATTCACTAACATGTATTTCGAAACAGGCAGAAAGTCAATCAGACAGAATCAGGCAAATGGAAATTACGTAAGTATTTTATAAATCTATCTACGCGTTCTTTTACTTGTTTAATTTTCAAATCTCTGGAAAGCAATTTTAGATGCTTGGACTTTGTATTTTTTTTTTCTCGTACCGCCTATATTAGCCACGTTGTCTGTGGCAAAACTAGTTACCTTGGAATTGTACTTGGTGCCACATTTATTTATTCCATCAATGGCCATATCTACACGTTTCCATATTCTGTTTTAAAACTACAGAAGTTATTGGTCCAATACGAACATTTGATCATCGATTAGGAGATATACAAAGTGAGTTGCCTGATAGACTTTTATTGTATTTTGATTTCTTCTTTTCAAGCATTTAAGCTAAAGAACCTAGAACATGAAACATATCCTTAATCTTGGACATTGGAATTGCTCTTCATACTTCTTTATGTTCAATTGACCTGAAGCTACCAACACGGCCTCAGATATTTATTTGTCTAATTCTTGTTTTTTTTTGTCCTGACCTGTTCTATCAATTAAGGAACTTAAAATGGCACCATTGCTACTACAGCGCTTCGGCAACCAGGTTCCATCCTTATTAAGTTTTTGTTTTTTTCTTATGTATAGTTGCACAAGTTTTTAATTTGCTTTTTCTTATTGTTTCGACAGTTGGGATTTAGAAACAAATATCTTGTTAGTTCTTTTTTTCTCTCGGGCTCTTGCATACGTCGCGGCGTGTGCTTAATTAAATTTTGAACATCATTTCGATCCAATTGCTCCCATTTCAGCTGAAGCATAGCAGCAAGTTCACCAAAATTATTTGGACGGGGTACACGTGTTCGAATCGGTCTGCCTAATCTGTCCCACAGATGTTAGATTAAGGATTAATAGGTCGCGACTACAAGCTGACCATTTCATACGCGCAATTCCGACCTCATCTAAATCTGTTAAGCAAATCGCTCTCTCTGCCTTCTCCAAATTTTATTTCGGCCATCCGGTGATTTTGGTCAAAATCTGGATTCATCCGAGAATCATACGTTGCTCCAATGGGTCCAAAAACTAGTCGTGCTTTGTGATGTTCGACAGATAGCTGCGGACATTGGGCTGGTCTTCTACATGCACATTTCTTCCCTCAATCGATTTATCACCTTCACCAAAGTCTAATGAAGAAGCAGCAAATCGATCGTGTCGTTCGGATGTTGCTCTTCCACGGCTTGATTCTGGAGATTTTCAAGTACTTGGCGCAGACGTTGTACTTGTTCCAAAGTCTGGATAGGCGAAGAAATGGCCGCGGAAGTATCGCTTCATTAGCGTACGAAGTTGGAGACTTCTTTGACGTTCCAGATGAGCAGTTCATCTTGGAGTATTACTGAGCATTGTGTTATGGCCGATTCTGTTCTCATATAGATGCACGACATTCCCATAGACGTCTCGGTTGGTTCCGTCTTGTACCCCGTCGATGTCTATATCTTTAGGTCGACGAAAGCGCGTCTTATGCATACCAGGTGTTAGGATTTTCTGCAGTTCCTGGAGAAATTTAACATCAGATGGAGGATCTCCTTCAATGCGGCCAGGAGCTCGAGACGTTATTCTACGCATCCGACCGTCGTAAGAAGAAGCTGATTCCCTCGAGGATTTCATTCAGGATTCGGCCATCCAGCTCAATAACGCTTTAGACTACGATGGAAACATCATTTGGTGCTACAAAAGATCCTTAATGGTCTTTAACGCCATCTAATTCGCTGACATATGCAACAGAGAACCATCTAGTACCGATAACTGAGATGAGATTATGAAGAATTCAAGGTGTTCAATTACCAAATCTATTGGCCATTGTTCTAAGAGGAGAGCAAGTTGAAAGAGGACGGGTTTTAATTAATTTTATTTCAAATTCTTTTACTGTGGATGTGGAATAGCACGCGGAAAGTAGTACTAATCTACTAATAGTAGTACTACTCCTAATAAACACGGTAGTAAATCTTTGCAAAAACGATTTGCTCGCCGCGCACGTTTGAAATTGAATTTTGCAAGTTGTTTTCGAGCATGCAAGTCGTTCAAGGATTGCTAACTTTTAGCATTTTTGGGTTAACATTCTAAATTATAATAATAGAAGCATTTTGATATTTTGAGCTTTTTATATAAGCTTCCCTATGGTTTTCAGTATCCTTTTGAAGCTTTATTGGTGTAAAATTAGAAGTACAGGAGGTGGCAATAGTGCTCTTTTTCAGAGCTAACTTTTAGAAACTGCAACAATGCAACACTATATGCTAGGAATGAGCTTAAAATACAAAATATCTCCAAAACAGAAAGTATAGTATATAATTAACGCACTAGCGATTCAAAATTAAAAAAATATACAGGGTGTCCCATTTTAAAATACGATAAAAAAGTCGCCCGATGGTGTATGATGGAGTGACAATATTCCTAGCTTTATAGCTTCTGTTCATAAATTATGAAAATTTGGAGTTATTTTCCGACGTAATTAATTATACAGAATGCCTCGCCGGGAACTGCATAAACCGATATATGAAAGACTATACATAAGAAAATTTTAAGAACTTGCCACGCTAAAGCCGACATGTGTTACTGAATTAAAATATTTTTAATAAGCTGATACTTCCGATTATATTGAACATTTTTGGCAGATAGATGAGGGCATGTGAACTTTTATAATTTTACTGCTCGGTATCCACAAAAATATAAATGGTCACCAATCGATGAAAATTTTGGTCTTAAGTGCCCGAATTATTTTTGGGCAATACTATTTGGACAAATGAAGACAAATTTACAAGAAATGGACTGCTTGTTTGGCAGTTAAATCCAAATATGACGAAATATCGTTCGTGTCGATTTTCGGTATAATCAAAAGTAACATACTTAGGATAAATATGTCCCAGGGTCTTTTCAGCTGTTAATCGCTCTAGATCTCGATAAGGCGCGTTATTATATTTAAAGTAATAGTTCAAATTTACCATTTTTAGCAGTTTTCGCGCACAATTGCAAATCTCTAATTGCATATTATGTAATTTTTTATAACATCCTAAATAACATTTTGATATAATAAAGGTGATAATGGCCAGATTAATAAAAAGAGAATGCTTTGTGTTTTATAAACATTTATTTAATTGAAATCGATATTTCGCCAATCATCCATTAGTTGTTTTCTCATTATTTGAAGTCTTAAAATAATTTTAAATTTGAACCCCGAGAACAGCGAAGAGCATGGCAAGTGTTAAATTAAAAAAAGTATTGTTTTAACACCTTTTTCTTTTTAAATTGGTGTGAGTTATTTCCTGACTGCAGAATACAAGATCTGGTTGTAAGCAATCGCTGCACCAGTTATATTTTGTTAAACCTTACAAACCTTTAAACTTCTTAAATCCTTGTGGGACCACTTCGCTATAACTTATTCGGCGCCTAACTCTCTAGTTATATTCATTAATGACGTTTTAGTATTAAATGGAAAGATTTTAAATTTGCCGCGCAGTATTTATTTACACGAAAATCTCAAATCAAAAACGGCTGAAATACTGAAATGATAAAAAAGATGTTCTATGTTAATTGGCGAAAATCAATCAGGGTATTTTTTCGACCTTCTACATCCTTCAATAATTGTCGTCCTTGTTAGTTGTCGACAAAGAAAGAAGTTAATCTCAACGATAACTTAAAGTACTTATCTAGGAAGATTTTTTTAAAAGAAAAAGGAAGTATTGTTGAGGGCGTGTACCGCCCTCGGAAAGACTCGTGAATTGGAGATTTCTGACCAAATAGTTAGAAATAGATTGAGAGAAGCAAATCTGACATCAACAATATCCATGCAGACATGTTTTAATTCCGAAGCTAATATTTTTCACACCGAGTTACCATGTACGTATTGCTACTAAATATTGCTACCGGTTTAATTAAAACGCAGAACGGCTTTTTGCTACTGCCCCGGCTCTATCTGTTGAAGTTAAAAACAATTTTTAGAAAGAGAATTGGAGAAATTTTCCACTCCAAACGCTCTTTAACTGGCTATTACATCTACTTTCTATTTAATAACGACACTGACTAAATTTACATTCGTCATGTTACAAATCCAACATTTTAAAAGTACAAATAAAGTATTAATGTTTAAAATAACAATAAAAAAATCACGATTTTTCCCTTATTACATCTTCCCGAAAAACAAGGTCTAATTAAATTTTAGGCGGTCCAACACCGTGTAATACGTAATAAATCACGTCACCGTACCAGTAATTATGTAAATACGTATTTTATTTTAACATGCCAAGTTTACGCCTTTAACGTATAAGACTTCCGGTAGAAAGTGCGTCTATTAAAAGCCCGTTCGTATTTTAGGAAGCTGTGACTCACATCATGCTATTACCATCTGCAATGTTACGAAATTAAATGAGTAGATATACAGGTCGTCCTTTAAATTGGAACGACGAGGAAAAACTACAATGAAATAGCTGGAAATTCTGGATGAAAAGATTTAATTGGTTAAATTGCTCTTATTGCAGCTTATTATTGGATGTTTAAATTTGACAAATAATAAATAAATTTTGTATTTTTTTTGAACGTGAAGAGGAAATGGACCTATGATAAATGACGTTGAAGATCTAACAAGAAAAACGAAAAGAGATTTTCTTCTTTTACCTCTCTCACCTTTATGTGCTCTTGCAGAGAAGAACCAAAAACATGTTCTCGAGGCCACTATCCAACAGTATACTCGAAATTTTTATGTGTTGTCTCGGTTTGTTTTCGTCATCCTCGATTTTTTTTTGTTTCTTATCGGTGCCACATTGTGCTAGAAAGACTCTTTACTTTTGATTTTAATCATGCTGTACATGGTTAAAAATGTTAAAAAGAGTTTTTGATATTGACGAAAAATATTTTTTAAGATTAAATAAGGTAGCCTTGAAATTTCAAAGAATCAAACATTTGAATTGTCGTTCATTATTTTTTTTTGCAGCGACTAGACAGATTCGTGTTTTATCGACTCTGGGAAATCAGTACTCAACATGAACCCTTTCTTACGAGACGAATAGACACGAGTCTGTCTAATCGCTGCAAAAAAAGGAATAATTCCACCTGCTTTGGTCATCTCTATTCATTAGTAACAGAAAAATTTTGCACATCGACGAAGAGAAATAATAAAATCTGTTCTGCAAAGAAAACTGAGTAAAAATATTTTTCAACGCACGCGCAATTGTATTAACAGAATATTCTTAACGGTAAACGATCTTCATGCCGAACGTAGCAACTTTTCTGACTACCCTCATAGTTCTATTCACTCTATTAACTGGCTTTTAAATCGTGGACATTTTATTAACGAACACGTCAGCTTCTATTAGTGTCCCCTGTTTATAAAAAGACATTTTAATTCCTGCGTTTGTTTGGTCTATTTCGATGAAGTCAGACTTCAGATTCGGGATCCGTTTTAATAATATCATTGATCTATTTCTCTCCGGTTGAGTCACTCGAAGAACAAACGGCAACCAACGGCGAGAAACCGTTTATACATCGAACAAGGCATAGGGTGTACTGCCGCTCGTAGACGACAGGCCATTGCCTCTTCGTATTGGGAAATATGCATTGTTACATTTATAATTTTGGTTTGTAAATTGGTTTTAATTGATACCGTGGTGCTTACGTCTCTACGTAAAGAATGAAAAAGAATGTAAGCGAGGTGTGGGTCCGTTTCAGCAATACGGCATATTCGGGCAAATTAAAATTGATTTTGGTTCAATAAAATGGCATTTAGAGTCGCTTTAACTTATCAGCGCTGATTAAGCGCTTATATTTAGAAGACTTAACACCGAAAGAGATCCATGGCACAGCTGCTCCTGTGTTAGGAACTCTTTACAATTGGGTAAATGAGTTTAAACGTGGCCGTATATCCACAAAAGTTCAGTGAAAGTGGCTACCCCCGAAATGATTGACAAAATTCACGATGTGATATTGAACCATCGAGGAATCAAAGTGCCCGAAATTGTTCAGGCTGCAAGCTACAGTGTTTTCAATTTTGCACAAAAAATTGGGCGTGAAAAACATCTCGGCAAGATGGGTGCTGCGTTTGCTCCCAGTGGAGAATAAAGGCAATCGTGTTGTGGACGCTTTTTCGTCACAATCCTGACGAATTTCTCCGTCGATACATAACTACGGGCGAAACATGGAAACAGCGCTACGCTCCGGAGATAAAGGAATAGTCAAAACAGTGGATTTTTTAAAGGAGAACAGCCTCCGAAGAAGGCTAAGGCAAAAGACAAAAAAAAAAGAAAAACAAAAAAAAAGAAAAAAAAAAAGACAAACTGGAAAGTATTATGCGTCATTATTGAACCGGTTGAGTGAAGAAATTCCATCAAGACAAAATTATGGAATTAAAGTTCGAGTTAATATAACATCCACCGTATTCACGGAATTTGGCCCAGTTGACTATTTTAAGGATCTTCCGAAATCCTACTTTTTGAAGGACTTAAAAAACCTGGAGAAACGCTTGGAAATAAGTGAATAGAGTTAAATGGAGATTACGTTAAAAAATAAATAAAAATCTAAAAGTAAGACATATTGAACGACTCTCGTAAATGGGCTAACGAGGTGTTGAGGCGTTATCTACCGTTTAACAAACCAATTTTTCTCCGTGAAGCTACCAATCTTTTCAGAATGCAATGGTTTCTGGACAATATTCGCATGGTTTATCTGACAATAAAACCAAGTTAAGGTGGAGCCAACTTTCATCTGAAAAAAAAGGATTTGTCAAGGATTCATTTGATCTTCGAACCAATTGCATTATTGCATTTTCACTACATGATCAATGAGCTTGATTTCTTGCACAACATCAATTTCATACGGATATTTTTCAGGATCTCATTTAGAAATATGCTGGACAACCACCAGATAGCAAATTGATTTCCACTTGTGGGCACCTCTTGAAACCTATCTTCAGCATCCTCCTTAAGAGCAGGAAGGCACCTTGCTTGATAACTCAATAGTAGGTTGAAGGCGTTAAAAAGCAGCAGACGAAATTCAGAAAAAATAATCTGTATCTGAGTCTAGTTGCGTTTCTCGTGGCGTTAGATCATTAAAAAAAATTAAAATAAAATTAAAGCGCAACTTACGCCACTTACCTTAGGAAAATCCTGGAATTAGAAGGTAGAAAAAGCCACTAACAACGCTTACAAAACACAAACCATATCAAAGAAATTGCGAATATTAAAATGATCAGTTGCTGCACTCTCGCCATTCTTCCCAGGGATGCCGACTTCATCCTCCTCCAGATTTTTCTCCCTACTTAGCTTTATGTCTCATCACAACAATAGCTTCTTACACTTTTTTCGGGAGTGTTGACCACAAAATAAGCATTCTTTAAGCTTCTGTAAAATGCGATTTAGAACGTGCTTAATAAACTCAGATACTATGTAGGTAAGGCAAGGAAGTGCACGTGTACCAAAACTGACCAAAGGAGTGCCTTACACTGTGAAAACTTTCTTCTTTGCTTAAGTCTACCATTACCGGGTTTGCGACTTACTGCACCAGTTCCACGAAATTTAGCAACGCAGCGAATATAGATCAATAAATTTGTTTTCAATCAAAAGCCTCTTGATAGCAACACAGAATAGTTTCTCTAAATCAGAACGGAAAGTATTTGCGATCCTTTTGATCTTTCTGTTAGCGATCCTCATGACCTTGTTACAATAATCAAAAAAGTTGTGCTTTAGCGATTTGTATAAATGAGGTAATATGCAATGGTACCACTATAACTTGCAACAATGAAAGCTTATAAATTTCTGAATAAGTCTAAACAAGCTTAACTTTTTCTCCGTTTTAGAGTAATTTTTACAAACAGTGCACCAGAACGAACGTTTTTGCTTCGTGTTATCCATCGTAATTATTAAAACTGCATCAGTAACTGCTAAATAACCTACAAGACCAATTGAATGATGAAAGCACTGCCCCCCTAGTTGATAATTGGCTCAGCTTTCCTGTTTGATTTAGGGAATTATTCTGCCGGAGTAGCGGCTTTTGTAACTCAATAAATTATTAAAAATAAAAAATACTCAAATTACATTCCGACAATAAATTTATTGCCTTAATTAAAAAATAAAAATATTATTTTTTTTTTAATTGTTACATATTAAGAAACATTTATAAATAAACATTTACAAGTTAATTTTTTATGCTTTTGTTATTTAACAAAACAACAATAAAAAATTAAATTATAATCCGACATTATTCTGTAGTTTATTCTATATATTTAGAATGGTGTCTTATAAATAACAGTAAAACCACAAAAAAACGAAAAATTAACTTGTGATTATCTATTTACAGATGTTTCCCAATATGTAACAATTTTACAAAATGGAGGAATATTTTGCATTTCTGAGGAAGACAATAAATTTATTAAATGGACAATTCACGGGAAACCACTAGCACTACCTGTTTCTGTTTCGCCGTTTACGGCTCATCGGCGCAGCTTTGCTAGCGCTGGTAGCTGTCGTAGGGAAGTCGTAAGATATACGAAATGACCCTTATAGAACAGAATACTAAAAGTAAATATTCGACGGTAGCAGGCTTCGGCTAGTTGGAAATTCACCAACGGAAATGAATTAAATGAAGCACCAGCATTTCTAGAAGCGTTTCGCCATTTACGGCTCATCGCCACAGCTTTGCGAACGCTGGTAGTCGCGTGTAGGAAAGTCATACACTTGCGTACTTGTTAATAAATTTATGAACGTGCTCTACGTGCTTTACCTTGATTTGCAATCCGCAGGTTCATGTAGCCCAATAATGCGGCCACGTTCGAAGGGGATTAATTGTTTATAAGGTGCACTTTCTTGCCTTCGAAGCATCATTCACGGTTGCTTAAAACGTACTGCATGCATTTTACTAACTTTTTAATATTATCGGGTTGTAGCAGGCGTCCCTGTAAAAACATTCGATTCTTGGAAATGCTTGGAAGCAAACCAAACCAATACAATATGATAAACAATCGATTAAGTTAACCTTCAGAAATACATTTTATACCATTTTAACGAAATATTCCAACAATTTAAGCGCGGTGCGTTTTTAATTGCAGCCAGTGTATTTGTGTTCATTTCCCCATTTCTACGACTATGAACTCACATCGAGCCACCAATTTCAATCTAAAAAGTAACTGTATCAACAATACTAGTAGTAACCGCTGAAAAACACATTCGTCTTATTATTACTAAGCAAGCATTTGGCCTGAAATTAAGGGGCAGCCGTGTACAACGTTGTATCTATTCCCATCACATATGCATACGCAAGCATCCATTGGCAACTTTGATCTTTCCAACGCGCAAAAAAAGACGTACGAAACGACGTCCGCTGAGAACGCTAATGCGCATTCTATGATAGTCCACTGACTTCTATAATAATTACCCGTTAACTATGGCTGAACTTAAAATTAGACGTGATTGCTGGTTATGGTCGCATTCTGTGCATATACTTTGCATTCCTCGCGAATTTCCGACGAAGCTTTTTGCGAAAACAACCTAGCAAGTGCTGTAATATGTTAATTAGGTACTTGGGTCTTTGATAACGGATTGGTTTTAATATTATTTCTGGGGTAATCGCTTGATGTTTGCTGAAAAATTACTTGCTCAATCACTTCAGTTCATGAGATGTTAAAATCTGATAAATGCAAACCATTTAAAATGTATTTGGCGGATGGGCTTTAAGATGGCGATGAAATTCGTAGATTTAATTTTAACACGTTTTATGGGACCTTATTCGCAGATTCCAGATTGAAAATCCACATTGGTGGAGAGGACGTAATTTCTAAAGGAGATGGAGGATAAATGTCTGAACGTGTTGCTTGAACAGCACCTTAACAGGACCGTAATTCTTGGATTTCTTCAAACATTAGCTACCTGAAGTGTATTCGTACGATGGCGTTGCCTAATACATAACACTACCCTTCGCTTGGGAATATTGTGACGTATTTTCAACAAAATGGCGCCCTTGTTCTTTCCACCAGCGTTGCGTCGCTGGATAGATGTATTCTGCAAACTTCTTCTGGTTGTCCAAAGGATTGAAATTGATTCGCTCGTATTCGGCGTCTTCGGCAAAATCCTACTGACTGCGCCAATTAACAAATGAGACTTGGTGTTCATTTAAAAAAAATTATTACCGAGCACTATTAACACAGTTTGTTGAATTAATTCATATTAAAGCTACCATTATTTAGATCGTTTTACATAGATTTAAAAAATGCTTACTTAGATATTAATTACCTTTCGTAAGGTTGCAGAAATAATGCAAGACGTATATCTTATGTGTAAAATAAACGCAGTTATTACTCATCAACGTATAACGTACAAGTTTCTTTTAATTCCAATTGAAACTAGATCGCCTCTATTTTATTACTTTATCTCATTTGCCACAGACTCGAAGGCAATTATTACGATCTTCAAGGTAATTCCAGACGCGTAAAGCATGGAATTCTTTCGCAAACGCGAAATACGATGACCATAAAGATAATACCGATTGAAAGATAAAACGAACCAATCGTTCAAAGATGGTAATTAAACGCAATCAACCTCTTTTTTTCCAGTATATAGAATTCGATCTAGAAACCTACGCATCTGCACTCGTTATTAACCGTGTTTCTTCAGTGGCGTGCTACAGAGAACATGGTGTTTCTTTACCATTTCTTACAGTCGATGATGAGGCTCCGAAGCTAACTGCTCTCAGGTAGAACAACAGCGGAGGAAAGGTATAGCAGGTGTTTGTCCGCCATGACAGGTGAACATGCGGTCAGTACTGGTTCGGCATTTGTTGTTCAACGACGTGCGTTTGTTTTACAGTGGTATAACGATCAATCCGCAAGGTTGTGTTTTTCTTTTTGTTTTCGTCGCCTATTAAGAGGAGATATCGGTTTCAATATTTGATGGGATTGAAATTCCGTACGTCTCTTTGAAGGTTGATGAGTTTCTCCGTTATTTCGCCTTTGATTTCTTTTATCGGCAGTGCGTTTCTGTGTGAGACGAGGAGAGTATAAGCTGGTGGAAATACTTTTCGTTTCTTTTTTGCATAAGTGAATGAGTGTTTGGAATTGTTAAATAGGTTTTCAAGGTGGAAATACATGCATAAAACATTAAAGAGAATGGCGAAATGTAAGTTGAATCTGATGTTAATGCTAATTAATCATAGAGGAATTTTGTTGCAAATGTAGTGCGATCTTCATAAGTGCTCCGAGAGTTTTGGTAATTGTGGTCGCTGTACCTATTGATGTGATAGTTAAGAAGATTTTTTTTTTTATGATTATTTACAGTTATTTGATTTTCAGTTTAAACGAACACCTTTGCCTTGCAACGGTATATCTAAAAATTTTGATTTTGGCCAATTTTGACAATACACACAGATGCACCAATCTTCTGGAATTGTTGAATTGTCTCTATTGATAGGAGGTCAACATTTTCAACTAATGTAATAGACATCATAAGGTATCTTTCAAAAATACTTCTCTCCATACATAACGTTTGATAAGTAACGAACGAGGAACTTACTTTGTTCTTTTAAATGTAACATCTGGTATATTCTTACAATTTGGTTTCTCCGTCTAGAAATAATGTTGTTCTTAATCGGCTAAATTTAGACGCTTTGGAAAAATTCCATACTTAGCTGCACTTTTATCATCGTATTACAACGCCTTCGAAAAATATACAGGGTGCTCTCTATTGATCACCAATCTTTGCCAAATTCTAACACGAGAAACGTAATTTTTTAAACAGCATTGTATGCTGCTAGATGCCGTGTTACATGGAAAAATACAATTTATAGCAAGTAAAATGTTAGTAAAAAAATTGAAATAATTAAATTGCAAAATATATTTCCAAAGTACATACTACACAGAGTGTCTCACCAGGAAACGCATCGATCGATATATGAAAGAGTATAAAGTGGTAAATTTTGCTATTGAACTAAGATATTTTTAATATCTGACCCGTTCGGTTATATCGAAAATTGCCGTTAACTTTGTTATTTTAAATGAAACGGCCTATATCTAATTACACGTGTGAATTCCTAAGACAGCTTTAAGGTTTATTTGATAACACAATATACGCTATTTCTAGCCATATTTGAAATATTTGCCTTTCTTGAACATAGAAATAGCGATAACGACATATTCGCTTTTCCAAACAAATCTTAAGAATTCGAAAATATAATAACATATAGGGTGTTCAATTTAAAATAACAAATTGGCAGCTGGTATAACCGGAAGTGTCAGATTATTAAAAATATTTTAATTCAATAGCACATGTCGGCTTTAGTGTATCGCCAAATTTTCAGAATTTTCTAATATATAGTCGATCGATACAGTTTCCGGTGAGACACCCTATATTGCTATATCCTTCCAGCGTATAGGAAATTTATATCTGTAACGTTTTTGTATCATATGAGATGTGTCTAACATTGAAACTAAACAGTTAAATGCGAGTTAAGTGCGTTTAGAAATTGTTTCCAAGTGGTTTGTGGTGTTAGTATTATTTGGTTACCATGACACCAGTAAATCAAACATAGTCACATCGCTGTTCTTAGCTTGTTAATGTAAACTGTTAAGCCTACTTAGCTACTTACGAAATGAATTACATATAAAAGAGTTAATACATACGAAGTTGAAGATAACGTAAAAGTAGGTGCCCCGTTCGTTATTTATCGATTATCCTGTAGATACGGGAATATTTTTGAAAGATACTTTATGTGGCCTATTGTCTTCAGAAAATATTGGCTTCCCGCAATTTATACAATAGGCGCAATTTTACAATTCCAGGGGGACTTGTAGGTAATGAAATTGAATCGCAACCAAATTTATTTAATTTATTAAACATTAATTAATTAATTTTGAAAGCAGTGAATTTTTTCGGATGGTGGTTGAATTACGCAATTTACGAATGAGTTGCTGATAAAAATATTCCAATTGTTCTGGACGAGAAATGCCATGTAATATACAATCCCAAAATGGATACTAAGTGTTTTTTTTTTTTTTGTTAAAGCCTTTCGTATTAAACGTATTTAAAAAAATATCCACCTCGTTTAATTCGATGTAAATTCAATATTTAGAATTAAATACTTAATATTCATATCCTTGTTGATCACTATGTATATTTATGAAAAATTGTTTTTGCGGTGCTCCAAAAAGATAATTGTAATCTACATGCTTTCGAACACTCGGCGTTAATTGCGAATTGTTTTCCATTTGCAGACTTTTCCTCGCCCCTAGAACTGCCTGGCAAATAAACCCATCCCTATTATCTTGTAGATTGACATTTCCCGAACAATCTTAGAGCTGGTTCAGGTTCATACTTTAATAAATTTCGCCATCAATTTTATATTTTCGGACTATATCTTACTCCTTAGAACGGCTTTCTTTTACTCAGGACAATTAACCGAACAAACTTAGCTATGGGAATTTTTTGCGCGCGAGTTATTCTCTCCTGGACTATTTGATCGATTCTGGTTGAATGAAGTTGAATATGGAATTTTTGTTTTTTTTTTTCGTTCCCTAGTTTTTCAACAGGATACAAAAGATTACACCTTGACTGGTTTGTAAAGAGGCGATCAATTAATTGACTGGGTTTTATTTTAGTAATGTTTTCGGTTATTTACATTTTAGTTATTCTATGGAAGCGTTGCTAACATCAGGCAAGTTATTTTGCTTTTCACTTTGTATATTAACTAACCTATTACAGCTAGAAATAATTTCATTTAAGACAAAAGAACATCTTTATCAGAGACAATCTCTGACGACGTATTTAATGATCTTATTCTTAAAGTAATGTTTTGGCCGTTTTTTTAAAAAGAATACCCTGTATATTTTTTAAATTTTGAGTAGCTAATGAAATTTTGCGATAATTATGTGAAGCTTAAAGCTAGCCATTTCTGAGATGTTTCGCATTATTATCCTATTATCCTTGTTCTGACTTGCGGTAATTAGGCTTCAAAATTTCACAATAGCGTTCCTATTTATCTATTGTCTATTTATCTCTTGTACAGCAGTACTGTGAACGATGTTGACTTATTTTGCTGAAGCCTACGGCGATTCAAACTGTCAGCTACTCACCGATATTGCACTTTGAAAAAGTGCTCTGTCCATTCGAAGCCAAGTCGCTCTTCTCATGTCCAAATTGAACAAATTTATTACTGAACAAAATAATATTAACATGGTTTTCATTTCCCACCGCCGTATCAACATAATAAGACTTAATTCGTTTCTTAAAATCGGTTTTAGGAAGCTCTAAAGGTTTCTTGGTCGATGTGAGTTTTAGAAAGATGGAAAAATCCTTGGGAGGCTTGCTTGTCTAATGTCGATATTCTGTGCTATTACTTTTGGCCTATATGAGGATTTTCAATTACAAAGACATTGTTTTTTTGTTACAGACCTTCTTTTAGTGTATTTTCACATCCAGCTTGTCTAAATTGAGTCAATAATCTTTCGAAAACAGTATTGTTGAGATGGTTTCTGTTAGGAAATCATATCCTTCCGTTCTTCATTTTTGATCACATAATACGAGGGTGGTTCAAGAGGGATAGCGCTCGTAGCATCGAAGATGCTTTGTTTCTAGTAAGGATCATTAGTCACTAAACAGCTGCCAAAGTCTCAGTTGTATTCATCGCACGGTTTCGTGTTTATTGTCGATTTAAACAAAGAATAACAAAGACTCTTTGTTACGTAGAACAAATGAAAACAAGTGAGTTTCGAACGCTTATATTTAAAAGAGATCAAAGCTGAGTTGGATGAAGTTCATGGAACATCAGCTCCTGCGTTATCAACTGTTTACAATTGGGTAAATGACTTTAAACGTGGCCGTACATCCACAAAAGTCCAGTGGAAGTGGCTACCCTCGAAATGATTGACAAAATCCACGATATGGTTTTGAATGATCGACGAATCAAAGTGCTCGAAATAGTTGGGACCACAGCCGTATCGCAGGGTACAATGTTTTCAATTTTAAACAACAAATTGGCTTTTCCGTCGCAATCCCGATGAGTTCCTCCATCGATACATAACTAAATATGGATACATTACTACACTCCGGAGGTAAAAAAATTGGGTTGGGTAAAGGTGAACGGGCTCTGAAGAAGGCGAAGACGGTGAAATCGGCCGGAAACGTGATGGCCTCGTTTTTTTGGAAAAAGGACAAATAATAATTGAAAAGTATTATGCGCCGTTATTGGTTCGACTGAGCAAAGAAATCGAGAAAAATATCCACATTTGAGAAAAAAAGGATCTTCTTTCATCAAGATAAATTGGGTAAATGACTTTAAACGTGGCCGTACATCCACAAAAGTCCAGCGGAAGTGGCTACCCCCGAAATGATTGGCAAAATCCACGATATGGTTTTGAATGATCGACGAATCAAAGTGCTCGAAATAGTTTGGGCCACAGGCATATCTCAAAGTACAATGTTTTCAATTTTAAACAACCAATTGGCTTTTCCGTCGCAATCCTGATGAGTTCCTCCATCCACACATAACTGTGCGCGAAACACATTACTACACTCCGGAGGTAAAAAAAAATTGGGTTTTTTAAAGGTGAACGGGCTCTGAAGAAGGCGAGGACGGTGAAATCGGCCGGAAACGTAATGGCCTCATTTTTTTGGAAAAAGGACAAATAATAATTGAAAAGTATTATGCGTCGTTATTGATTCGACTGAGCGAAGAAATCGAGAAAAATTTCCCCATTTGTAAAAAAAAAAGAAGGATCTTCTTTCATCAAGATAATGCACGGGTGCACACTCCGATGGCCAAAATTACGGAATTAAAGTTCGAATTAGTACAACATCCACTGTATTCATCGGATCGGGACCCAGGTGATTCCAAATTTGAAAAAAATGGCTCGGCGGACAGCGGTTCACGTCGAACGAGGAAGTCATCGCCCAAACAAATGCCTAATTTGAGGACCTTCCGAAATCCTATTTTTTGGGGGGCTTAAAAAAGCTGGAGAAACGTTTGGAAAAGTGTGTAGAATTAAATGGAGATTATGTTATTACCAAAGGACAACTTGTTAAAAATACCATAGGTGACTTAATAAAGCAGAATAATTATTCGATAGACAATTAAATTCTACATCTACCATTATAGCGAATAATATAGTATTAGCAACATAGTTCAAATGGAGAATTTCCTCTATGCAACGTCTCTTTCATTACATTGTACCATAGAACTAAGTAGCACAAAGTTACGAAGACCAAACCAGTAAATCTATGTCATCTGTTACGAATGAATATAGCCGCTGCTTAAAAAAAAAAAAACTCAATATGCTTATAGGCATATTTAACACGACAACCAGATAACATGCTTTCTTTTCTCCATAACAAGTAGTTACTTCGAAAGAAAATCGCGACAGAGCACAAAAAAAAAAAATAAGGAGTACACGTCCCAAATCCAACAACCTACTTGAACAGTATCAAGTGCCAGGAGGACGTCGTCAAAACGTTTTCCGCGGCCTGTTGGACGCGCAAAACTATAAATATCAAATCATCACTGTCATAGAATCGATTCAAACGTGTTGTGACCTAGAATTTTTTTACGGCTTCTTAGATCGTTTCGTATTTTGAAGATTTTACGTTCAGATCGTCAGATAATAAAAAAAAGTCGCCAATATGTTCTTAACAATTTTAATAATGCTTTGGAATCGTTAAACGGATTTTTAGATGTTAGAGAATCGAGGTTTACTGTTGTTTTTTGATTGCGGCTGATTTGTTCTGCAGTGCACTTGCGTTTGATGGCGGTAGCAATAGCGGTTAATAGGTTTAATTACATTACGTGTCTTTTAATCAAATGCGGTTTCTGCAAGCTTAAAATGTGCGCAGAGGCTATACAATTTGAATGAGGAAATAATTAAGGAATATTATTATTATTATGGGTTGGTATAAAGTAATGGAGCCGAGCAAATATTTTTATAGTATTTAAATGTAATGATGCACGTATTTGATTTCGAATTTTTTGTTGTTGTTGTACTCTACCGGTTTAACAGGAAGCACTCTCAATTTTTTTTTAATTTAAATGGGGTATCCTGTATATTTTTACAAATTATAATAGACTTCGTTTTCCCGGATTCGTCCAAATTGATTTTAATCCAATTATCTGTAAAAAATTGAAGGACAAAACACTTCACAATTATCGAATAGCCAATTTTATTTATTGCGAATTAACGACGAATATTCAAACTTCTCGTCGTTTATCTCCTGACAATATGCATATTCCCGAGTTGCCGCTGCGAAGTAGTTGTAAACGCGTGATTTAAGCTGAAAAAAATCTAACGGATTTAAGGTCTGGAGAACGTGCATGCCGCTCAAGCAGAATCCCTCGATTTAAAAAAACAACATTCAAAAAATTCCTAACGCCTCTATCATAATAGGGAGGCGCTACATCCTGCTGAATCCAAAAATTTTGAGGCTATTGCCTATTGTGTTGAAGTGCTGGAAATCAGGCAACAAGCTTGTTTTCTATAATTCCCATCCAAACATTCAATTTTGTGGATTTTGTGCTTCATGAATCCAAGTAAGGATTCTCATTTGACCAATACTTTGAATTGTGGCGATTAACAAATAGTTGGACATTAATTGCAACGTATTCGTCTCTATTACAATTTTCCATCAATTTCAGAAAAATTCAGTCGTTGGCCAAAATCATCAGCTTACAGTTTTTAAGTCAAGTGATCTTTACATGGATGGTCTTTTCAATATTTCCCTTATATAAGGACGACTTATCCCATAGTTTAATGGCAATGTTGTGGTAGAAGATTGAGGTAACGTTTCTAATTAAATGTCAATGTTTTCTCTAATATCTTCGTTAGTTAGGGTCTGTGGTTTTCTAGTTTTTTTTTTTTCAATTTTTTAAGCGTCCCAGTCAAACTAAAACGTTTTGGTGTTTTAGTAACAGCTGAACGTGCTGTAGGATTTCTTTTGGGATGAGGATTTCTAACACGATCATCATTAAAATTTCAATACGGTCTTTTTCATGTAAATGCTCCATTTTTAGCCGCAAAATTAGTAATTAAGCCTCCACTAGATCATTTCCGAAATGTTTCTGCCTGAGTACCTTTAGTTCGCTTACTCTATCTTTGTTATATAGAAGCTTTTTCAGTTTGATCGATGCAGTGTAAAGCGACCAACCCAGGAATGGTCTTGATTTCCTCTTTGCCACGTCGAATTAGGTTAACAAAAAACTTAATGTTCCTTATCTAACCAAGACCTCTTTTCTGGCAAAGTCTCTTGCGATTCCATATACGGGCTCTGGTGAAATATCTTTTAGAAGCTTCCTTGGCTAGCTCGTCGGCTAATATATTACCCTTAATATCGTCGTGTTCCGAC
>LR736869.1:6761580-6781403 GCA_902654985.2 Oryctes borbonicus | reverse complement strand
CCAATAATGGTTTTGGTTTCCTCTGCTACGTCTAATTAGGTTAAAAGAAAGCTTAATGTTCTTTATCTAACCAAGACCAGATCTCCTTTCTAGCACAGTCCTTCGCGATTCCACATACGGGCTCCGGTGAAGTATCTATTAGAGCCTTCCTTGGCCAGCTCGTCAGTTACTTTTTCTAGCTCGTCGGCTAATATATAACCCTTAATATCGTCGTATTCCGACACCGAGATCAAAGATAACTCATAAATTATCTTTATGAATGTGGTCAAAAATCCACCAACCCAATAATGGTTTTGGTTTCCTCTGCTACGTCTAATTAGATTAAAAGAAAGCTTAATGTTCTTTATCTAACCAAGACCAGATCTCCTTTCTAGCAAATTCCTTTGCGATTCCACATACAAGCTCTGGTGAAGTATCTTTTAGAGCCTTCCTTGCCCAGCTCGTCAGCTAAATTTGAAAGAACATCCTCAAGGATTAATGACATCGAAGTCCTTCAGGAACATCAAAACACAGCCAACATTAATCCGTTAGAAATCAGAAATGTTAATATCTAACCAGCAATCATTCAGGAAAGTTTTCATGACGAGAAAGTCACTATTTGGCGTGGTTTTGCAGCTAATTTCATCATAGGTTCGTACTTTTTCGAGGAAATACCGAATAAAGAGATCGTAACTATAACTGGTGATTTATTGAATTTAACCAGGTTGAAAATTCTTGATATATTCTTCATGTTACTTTAAATAATAAATCAATGCTCACGTTGTGCAAACGTTATAAATATGAAATATATTGAAATCAACATTTAAACAGCGCATGTTGGATGTTAAAATCAATATTATTTATTCGAATACTACTTTTTTATACCGGTTAGAGACATCTTTGTCACTAAATTTTATTCTATTTGGGTACCCGAATAAAGCTGTCGCAAAACAAATAGCAGCCAACACGAAGGCTTTCAACGGTCAGTCGCAATTAAGTCCGTATTCTTTTCCGAAACCTGTCCATGTTTGAAAAGGTCATTATTAAGAGTCTTTCCGTATGATAATTTCTTTTTTAAATATAGGCGTTAGATTCAACGTCTTCGTTAAGATTTCTTTTTTTTTAAATACATTCACAATATCATGAATAAAAGATATACGAGGGAGTTTTCAGTATAAAAGAACGCCGATCGTTAAAAAAAGAGGTTTTTTATTGAAATATTCTATGAGCTGGGCTATTATTTTTTGTTTCTTTACAAAATATTCGCCATTACCTTTGCATGCGTTCGAACCTATTTTTTCTACTCTTAAGTTGAATGGTTTTTGAAAGCTTTAACAGCTTTTTGAGGCGATAAAAATCGTTGTCCACGCATTTCTTTGTATTCGGGAACAAAAATAAGTGATTAGGCGATAAATCACCTGAATATAGGCAACGAGGCATTAATTCGATGTTTTTTCCCTTTCAAATAGTCAATTGCTTGGCTGAACGATGCTTTTTCCTGATTTCATTGATGACTTCTGGAAAAAACATATTGTTGTATACCATTCAGCAATAAATTGCTGTGTATCATTCAGTATTAACAGTTCTTCGATCTTCCAAAGCACTGCTTTCCGAAGTGCAACAAGAAACAAACGATCATTTTGTTGGATTCGACTTAACTGGGAACATCCAAACAGTTGATTGGTGCTTGGTTTCTGACTCGCCACGAACATATCCAAGTTTCGTCACTTGTTACCATGTTACGGATGCTTCCTCTGTCAAATCCTTTGAGCATTTTTTTAGACGATTTGACGCGGACCTTTTTTCTCTTTGGATCGAATTATGCGAAATCCATCATTTTCATACCTAAATATTGATGCACTATCGAATGTACTGCAATATACTGCGCACAGCATTGATGTTTTTTGGAACAACAACCTTCACGAAATTCATGAAGGAAGCACGATCACTACGAAATTCCGCAAATGGTGCTTCATGACCAAAGGTTGAACAAAGCAATTCTATGTATTGTTGTTGTGTCGGAGCTTTTTTTAAATCGTAAAAAATCACCCAACGTGCACACCTTTACGTGAACTTTCAATTCTTTCACAAAATTTCTTTTTTTAAACGGTCACGGTAATAATTTGATGGCCGTAAAAAACGCTGCTCTCCGTCTACCTTCCTATGATGTGATAATATCGGCTTGTAGATATATAATTTAGTGGAGAATATAATAGAAACAAGGATAATGAACATAAAACAACAAAAGAAGTAGACGTTGAAAGGAATATTACAGAAATAAAGATGAGACCTCGACAAGTATAATGAGGTGACATAAATCCATTATTTGGGAAAGATAGAAGACAACTTTTTCATGGAAAAAGGCGTAAAAAATTTGATACAGAATACAAAGGCACAAGCTATTACAGAAGTGTTACTACAAAGAATAAAAGAACGGGAAAAACAGATGGGACAAGGTCAAGAGGAAGAAAGTACAATACCAGACCGAGACGAAGAAGTAGAAGAGGCGGCGAAAAAGCGAGGAGAGCAGTGGAAAGTGCCAGTGACATAGGCAAAGATGGAAAGAATATTAGACTGACTTCCCTCTAATAGCTGCACACTTAAGGGAGACGAGGGAAGCGTCTAAGTTTTTACATACGACTATTTGATATTTATTATTGTTTGAGCGGTGACAGCACAGAAACCACAGAGAAGTCAGTGAGCGTTTAAAAAAAGCAATTTTGCCTCGAATGAAGCACTGCTTAGGTCTGCAGAATTTCATCGTGATCGTGCTTTATCACTGATGAAGGTAGACCAAAATTGTTGGTTGTTCCAAAAAACACTGATGCTGCACGTAACATGATTGTTAAGGATCAGCATGTGGCTTCTCGTGTGATAGGTATACCGAAGACCGAACTGCATATCATTTCGCAAGAACATTTAGGAGCAAAAATATCTATTCCCATGGACTTCGCATAATTTGGTCCAAGCACAAAGAAAACCTCGTGCAAATTGGTGGAAGGAACTGCTTAAAAAAAATTCAACAATATCCGTATACAACATCGTAACGTGACGAAAATTGGATATATTCCTACAAACTGGAAATTAAGCAACGGTTTGGATGTTCCCAGATGAACAAAATACAACAAAGATTGTTCGTTCATGAAGCACCTCCAAGAAAATTATTGCTTGTTTCACACGCAGAGCTTTGGAGGATCGAAGACAGAAGGTGGCTTCTTTCACGATGGCAATGCATAGCACGTAAAATAATTGATTATCTGAAGGGGAAAAATATCAAATTCATCTGATTTATCGCCTAATGACTTTGCTATTGAAGCTATCGAAGCCTTCGAGAGCCCATTAAGAATCCATTTTTAAATTTTACTTGTCGGCCAACTTGATTAGAATAAAAGAAGAAAACAAAATCCAATTTCTTTTAGTTGCCGTAACTTTCTTATCAATTAAGAGTTATCTGTGAAATCTGTGATAAGCAGAAAGAGAAGAATTAGTTTTAGCTTGTGTTCTTGTCGGTGTACCAAAGGCGGGAGCGTCAGGATTTCCGAAGAATAAGTACAAATAAGTGTTCCAAATTAATACCATCTGAAACATTAAGATCCGAAGGAAGACTTCAGCTTTGTAGCTGGTATTTGGGCCAAGTGAACACATCCAAATTTTAAGAATGTCATTTTGTGAACAGATGAAACAATCTTCAGAAATTGTGGAATAAGGTACTGTTATCTTCATGATTCTTAATAGACTCTCGAAACATCACCTTTTTGCTAATTTAACCATCCCCTCAAATACAAAAGTTTCATCCATGAAATCCGGCCACGCTGTATATCAAATATACAATCAACGAGCAACATATCTTCAAAATAAAAATTTAACTTTGATCTCAAAATTTCGTATTTAAACGAAATAAAACTAGATAGAAATAAAGTTTTCAAGCATAACCGACTAGCGTCAGTAATTTGAGCCTTTCCTAAACGAAACTCTAGCACTCTTACGCACGTAAAGGGAAGACTCATAGTTAATACTCCTCTTTCATAGTTTATACTTTTCTTCGATAGAAATAGTTGAAATTCCACCATTTCCAAAATTAGCACTGCGCGTGGGTTGTAGTATACAGTCTTTGATACGTGCGCTTGAGATAGGTATTTTGAAAAAAAAAAAGAAAGAGAACCATCGGAGAGGATTCTAAAACCACTAATTTACGATGTAAGAGTGAAGATTATTTCTGTTGTGGTGCCGCTTCCTTTTGCACGTTTTTATTTGGACGGACGGGGCGAGAGCCGGTGACAAACGCATTCTGAAATGAAGCGCGTTTAAAAATAGGCATACGGACAAGCGTATTCGAGCCGATGTGGCTGAGCGAGTTCAGCGACGGTTCAATTATAGTAAAATATTTTGAAGGTAACGAAAAAGGAATGTGGTAACCGTGTTGCTTTTATAAATGAATGATAAATAAGGATACCATGTATTGCGAGGTAGTATGGTAAATACTAAAATGTCGGCACACTCCGCGCCACGCTTGTTATATGTTTAATTCGGAACAATTGTTTCGAGAATTCATGGATTCACATTATCAACCGTACGACCGAGTACAAGTATCTACTTTTATTCCGTCCTAGGTTCGATGTTACAAGGGATATCTAAGATGTCGTCGAGAATGATTTCCAGAATTCTAAAAGATATATTTTTTTTTTTGCACCCATATTAAATCACCCTCAAAGCACTTGTTTTTTATCGCACCCCTTATCTTTACTTATCTTATGACTGAAGTACGAGAGTTTCCAATACAACGGTATAAACGAAGATTACATTCAAGAGATACACTCCCCGACAAAAACTTAGACGCAGTAAGATGTTTTATGGGTTTTAAGGGTTACAACATTTCTTTGCGAAACTAGCAACAAGGTATCTAATTAAGTTTTTATTCGTAAAAGTAAAATAAACTTAAAAATATCTCCTCCAGTAATATATGAACTAAATAATAAATTATTACTCCAATGTTTAAACAATTTCTGCGACAAAAATTTAGACGCTCTGTTGCAAATGTAAAACAAAAATCAACAAAGGAGTGATCAGTAATGCGTAGATCCTCCATTGTTCTTAATCACTTCCAATAGTCTGATATTAATAGATTTATATAAATTTAACGCGTAATTTTGAGGGATATTCTGCCATTCAGTCACTATTGAAGTTTTCAGTTCCTGTACCGTGAAATATTGACGGCCTCCGCCTTAAACGCGACGTGCCAATTCACCCCGCATGTTTTCAATAAGGTTTAAGTCTGGTGACCGTGCCGGCCACTGTAAAGTTTTAATCTTTTTCTCTTTAAACCATTCAGTAATGGTTTTTGCTTTATGAATTGGCGCGTTATCTGGTTGAAAAACAAAATTGCGCCCGGCCCATTGATTTCCAAAACATAGAAGATTGTCACGAAATAAGTCTTTATACCTCACAGATGTAATTTTGTTTGTGCGAAACACTCTCCCACTTTTATCGCGAAATCCAATCGCTGCCCATATCATCACAGATCCACCCCCTAATTGTCTGGTCATTTTCACTTTTGGTTCCTTTCTCAGATCATGATAATAATGCGAGTACCCATCCGGTCCGTCCAAATTAAAACGTTTCTCATCGGAAAATATAACTTTTTTCCATTGTTTCTTCCAGGATACGTGTTCTTCGGCAAATCTCAACCTCGCTTCTTTGTGTTTCGCCGAAAGTGGCGGTTTTCTCAACATTTTCTTCCGTGATATTACCGGTGACGCATTTAAAATCCTTTGAACATTACGCACGTGCGTTTGTACCCCCGCCTATTCTGCAATAACTCTCGCCGACGCAGAAGAATTGGATGCACACCGCAATATCATGCGTTTATCCCGTTCGCTTACAGCTTTCGGTCGCCTCTGGCCTTTCGGTTTGCCGTAATTTTCCGGATCTTTTAGGAAATTTCTAACGCAATGATCGCTTCTTCGTAACTGACGAGCGATTTCCTTCTTACTAACACCACCCTGGTGCCAGGCTAGAAAGTTACCCCTTTCTATCGAGGATAATTGCTTTTTTCTACCCATATTGCAAACACTTTATAAAATATAATTTCTCGTGGTGAAATGTGTACACTTTACCAGCACAACCGCTGCATATAAAGAGAAGTATCAAATTAGAACATTTTCGCTTATATTAATGTAATAAATGCACAGGGTCTAAATTTTTGTCGCATTTAAAATTCCTATTTTGATCTGGGAAAATCTCAATTACCCCTCGTAAAGCAATAAATACCCAGAAATATCTATAAATGGACTATTTACATAACAAGTATTAATAACCCTCGTTTACATTTTATATAATGTCTATAAACTTTGTTTCGTAAATAAAAACGATACCGCGTCTATGTTTTTGTCGGGTAGTGTATTTATATGTTCGAGGACGCGAACGGTTCGTGTCCTCGAAACGATCGTCCCAGATTAATTATTATAAAATTAATTAAATTTGTGTGGTGCGGAGGTTGTCGATTCTTATGTGTTGTTTACTTGATTTTAATTCATTCAAAGTTCCGATTTTAAATCACTTTAAAGTGCATTATTCCGCTTATTGATCAACGTACTTTTCCTTGAAAACGTGCTTAATATCAAATAATAGTTAAAATAATAACAAACTGTTACTCACGATGTTTAAGAATAACCAAACCGTATAACATAAACAAATCCAATTACTACAACATTTTCTCGAATATATTTCTAGTACGTCGAAAATAACTCATTTCTATTGTAAACTTTTGACTGAACGCTAAATTTAACGACAAAATCGTGGTTTACCGACGAAAATAACATCGCGGTTGAAGGATTTTTACGCGCTTCACGCAGTATTTACAATTACATAAATAAATTAGGCTTAGACTTGCATTTCCTCGACTATTTTTTAATTATATGTAATCTAAAGGATTTTTGTTTCATCTTATTTGAAGGGAAATAAGCACAATTCGTGTTGAATCGTACTTTTTCCTTCAGATTGATTATAATTATTCACATTCTTTCTTTGCAAATACCGTTTTTTGCCTTGAAAAAATTAAGAATTTTTCTAAAAAAGGATTCTCCAACAAGGACGATGTAATTTCACAATTAAATAAATTAAAAACTATTTCAATCCAACCAATCTTTTTATATCATATTTAAGCGTAGTTTATTTTGAGTAAACACATCATTTAAGTGTCTACCTCGACGTTGTGCACACGAGCAAATTCGATGAACCCAGTTTTGAATAACTCGGACCAAATATCACGAATGCAAAGTTCAATATTTAATCTTAACGCACAATGGTTCGTGGTTTGTTTGCATTGGCCAATAGACTGCAGATTTAACCCCACAGAAAGTATTTAAAGGAGTTAAATCCCCCAATTTCTTGGGGGTAGTATGGCATGTGGCACTCTCTTGCCAGAACCACACGCCCCCCAAATCAATTTCATTCAAATTTGCCCAGAAAATATCTGTTAACATCAGTCGGTCCTATTCATCCGATTCGTCTTTGTAACTGTAGCTCCTACCTTATTTTTGGAAAAAATTTGATCCCGTGATGTTACCATGTCACAAAACGTCGCGATAGAGTGATCTTTTGCGAGTGCGAGAACTTCTCGTGTATCTCTTGTGGATTGTTTTCACGCCAGAAATGTCAATTTAATTTGTGATCCAACCAGTGGTTTCTTTTTGCAAAATATTCCACGTTGTCATTCTTCTAAGTCCTAACTCTTGTGCACAACGAGGAATCGATAAATTAGCACCTCTGCAACTGTATCTATTACAGCAACAATGTTCTCTACCCTTCTTGAATTTCGACACCATGTTGGTGCTTTCGCATTGTGAAGACTGAAATTCCTTTCGATTTTTTTTCAAATTTTGGCTTTATGTTGGAATTTATTAAAAAATTCCAAAATTATTCATTTCACGTAGAAATCATCTGATGGTATCTGGGGATGATGTTTTTTACTAAATAAACGCGTACATTAAATTCGCATTAAAAAAATTCGTTAGCTGCGCCGATGGTGCGCACCCGAATTTACGCCTCGTTAGTTAATGTGCCAAGTGACGTTATTATAAGTGGAAATTTGTTGCGGAATAATTTCTCATTGTATCTGCGATTTCTCAATTGAGGATTAGACTGAGCAGTGTACTTGGATTAAGTTTTATTTTAGACTTCCGATAGTCTTACACAAACTTACAAGTTCCGGATAGAATTAGTTTCAAATTTTGTGAGTTTTAAATGTGATAATTAGACATTTGGGGCGCAGAAATAAGGAAACAATAGAAAAAATAGTTTTCTTTGACACAAAAATCTTAAATACTGCTTTCTACCGTACTTCCAAATCATTGAAGATACCGCGAAAAAAACCATGATCAAAATAAATATTTTAAAACATTTTTGAAATCGTCAAATCGTCCAGATTTTTTTCATAGTTTTCTTAATTTTCCCATATCTCTCCTACTAACAGCTTCATTTATAGATTTCGATACGCTTAATCTGTTAAAAATTACCCCAATTTTCTACCTCTTACGATAAGCGAGCTATAAGTTTTAGAATGTTGGGAAACTTTGATCCCTCTCTTTAGCCTTTTTCGGGGTGTAATTCGGCTTGTTGCCTTTCACAACATAAATAGTCTAAAGCTCTCCTCAGATAACTTTAAGAAAAAAAGTGGCATGGCAAATAGAAGCTTGTACGAAATGTAGCAAAAATGTGAGCTTCAAAGAAAATCGTTAGTGCCATTTTCGAGAATATATCAATCAAACCAAAAAATCGGAAGAATAACCTCATCTAATCCTTAGGCCCTTTTTAACCTTTTTTTTTTGTCGCGTCTCCTAATGATACCTAACGCAAATATCAAATATGAATGCGTTGAAATTTTTCGTTCTTGAGATAGAAAAGAAAAACGAAGCGACATTTTGAGGTGGCTGTATATATTATTAATTTATTATTAATATTAAGCATACGCTCTTTTCTAAGGGATTAAAGCCATAAATTATTATGTAAAGTAGAAATATTGCGACGACCACAATAAAGTCCCTTTTATTATCATTCCAAGAATTTCTCGGAAGTGCCGATATTTTGAAACGGGTCGTTTGGGGATTATTAACGAACAATACATTTAGGAAATATACCGCAGTATCACTCTTGTTTATTTATCGCAGGCGTAAAGATATAAATTTGCTTCATTTTACTGTTAAACGTGTGTTGGTGTGCATCTGTCGTTTTTGCGCGAAAGTTTTAGGAAAATTTACTTCAAAATGGCACGTGGCAAGCCTACCAGTGTAGAAAAACGTTCACGCATTATTACGGTGTTTGAAGAAGGATATTCGGGGCGACAAATTGCTAAAAAAATAAATATGAGAAGTTCAACAGTAAATGACATCATAAAGCGATATCGGACAACTGGAACTATAGAAAACCGTGTTCGTCCTGGAGCATCTAGGAAAACAACAAAAGCTGAAGATTTGAGATGTGTATTATTAAGCAAACGCAATAGAAAATCAACAGCGCCACAAATAGCAGCCGAAGTCAATCGCGGCCGTGAAGAACAAGTTTCGGCGAGTACGGTGAAACGACTTTAACAAGCGGACCTTCACGGACGCATTGCCATTCGAAAACCCTTATTACGTCGGGGCAACAGAGGAAAACGGCTACAGTAGGCCCGTTCTCATCTACATTGGTCGTTAGATGATTGGAAACACGTGCTTTGGAGTGACGAGTCAAAGTTTGAGGTTTTTGGGCAAAATCGACGAGTTTATGTCCGAAGATCTAAAACCGAAAAGTGATCCCGAACTGCATTGTGCCTACAGTGAAGCAAGGGCGTAGTTCTGTGTTAGTGTGGGGATGTTTCTCCTTTGCTGGAACGGGAGATTTATACAGAGTGCAGGGTGTAACGAGGAAGGAAAATTATTTCGAATTACTCCAGAATCATGCAGTGCCATCAGGATTGCGTATAATAGGCCGTAACTTTACATTCATGCGTGACAACGACCCAAAACACACTGCGTTAGTGTGTAAGAACTATCTAAAGGAGCAAGAAGAACAGCACACCCTGAAAGTAATGACATGGCCCCCACAAAGCCCAGATTTGAACCCGATAGAGTTGTCGTGGGATGAACTGGACAGGAGGATCCGAAAAATATGCCCAATTTCACAAGAACATTTACGGAATATTCTGCAACATGAATGGATTAATTTTCCACAATCCGTTTTAGCAAAACTTATCGAAAGAATGCCTAGAATAGTTCGAGCGGTGATTAACAGCAAAGGAGGTTTTTTCGATGAAAAAAAAAATAATGTTCAGTATGTTATATTAGGCCAGAATAACTTTTTATTTATTTATTTTTGTCTTTTTTACCTGTACATACAATAAAATTACATTTTGTTTTTAGTTTCGTTTGTTTCTGTAACCTTTTCATGTTTTTTACTAACCGACCGAACTTCTCTAAATGGCAGTGTATGTAATTTCTGAACATTGAAGCATTTTCATCCTTCTCAGTTAGGAGCTGCTTTTTTAATAGAAGATCTAAACTATTCTTAATTAGCTGCATAAAAATATGAACATTCAAAAAGAAAGGTAAAATTCTTTAATCCGCTCACAAATTCATTACCAATGTAATTATTTGAACAAAATCATCCAATCCAAGCATTTGAAATGAAATATCCACCAGTTCATATTCGCTGGAATTTCTAACACATCTCAACGACGAACCAGATCGAGCTGGGAAAGATAAACACCGCCATACCCTACTTCGATATAGTTGTATTAACGTTTCCACAAACAAACGCATACCATTCCGCGGCATTACAATTAATCTCCGAATGAATTACATGAGGTAAACCGATATGAAACGGGTTTTATCTTACTAAAATAGCTCGTTCACGATATCGAGGCATAAATCAAACGCATTTCCTAGAGAAAGCATGTCGTTGAACCCCGTTTATCTTGCGATAAACGCATCCAGAATGTATCCACTAAAAGAATGTGGGAATCGATAGAAATTAATCAAGATAATAACGGATTTATCTTCGAATGTGTGTGGTCCTTTTTCGAGATTATCGCGGGTTTTGCAATTTTGTGAATTTTTTAAAGATATTTTGAGTAATCAATAGTGTGGTCAAATCCATGTTTTTTTTTTTATCTCTGAAACCATTAGGTTACAATGGTGCCAAGAATTTTTTTAACATCAAGGATGATCTCGAACTCGAAAATTCTAAAAGATTACAAAACATTGCACGCACACAATACTCTGCAAGCAATAATGAATTCAACCAATAAAAGAAGATTATAAACAAACAACATTGTTACATGTTCTATTTAGCTGAATTGCTGGATTGTTCTTGTCTTATAATACATAATAAAAATATTTAAATAATGGCAAAATCACTAACTTGTAAGTGTTACAAGCGGTCAGCCACTAAGCTAAAATCCTTCAACCGCAATGTTATTTTCGTCAGTAAATTATGAAATTGCCGTTAAATTTAGCGTTTAGTTGAAAGTTTACAATAAAAAAGAGTTATTTTCGGCTCGCTAGGAACTTATATCCACGAAAATGTGGTAATTTGACGTTTATAGTATACGGTTTGGTTATTCTTAGACTTCGCGAGCAATAGTTTGGTATTATTATTGATATTAAACGCGTTTTCAACGGAAAGCACGTTGATCAGCGCGAGTGAAATAATGCATTTTAAATTGATTTCAAAAAGGTTCGCGTACGATGCTCTTTGCTCCTCAAGACCCTGAACATCCTGTTCTACCAACGCCAAAACAATTTTTCCTAGTTGAAGTAAATTTTCCTAAAGCCAATTTTCCCACTGTTGTGCAATGATCAGTTCCTTAATGTTCCCCTAAATTTTCTAGATATCATCCCTGGTTCAATTGGAGCATTATAGCTAGCCTGAAGATAAAGTCTTATTACAACGGGAAATTAAGAATTATTTCCATACCGTAATGGCCTTACAAATGCGAGATTGCTTCTGCGTTTAACAACAATTCACTATTACCCTCTACCACAAACACTTCACTGACACTGAAATGGATACTTGGAAGGATGTGGCATGGAGAAACTTAAATAGTCCGTTCGGAATTTGCTGGCATTTACTCTGGTTCTTATAACACCTTTGATGCCTTTAGATTTATTATTCTTTCATGTTTCCTTGTTTCCTGTTTCCGGTAGAAACACCTTTGGCAATGATTAACTTCATGTTCAAGAAAGGCGTGAAACCATACGTATCTAATTAAAGACCAACATATTTTTGTTGGCGAATTTGGCCAACATATTTCAGCATTATTTATACAAAGTGATTTTCTGTCGTGTTCGCAAGTTATGGATCACCAAGGTCAAGTTGATTTGAATTTATTGTACTGATTTTTCCCTCGCCTTTGATTCAATAGACCAACTCCCACTCAAGAAACTGTATTCGTTCGGATTCGTCCCTTTTTCTCTTAGTTTGATGACATCATACGAGGGAAACCCTAAAAGTTTCTGAAAAAAGAAAAAAGCAAAAAAAAAGACAAAAGGGAACCGGAAGAAATCATTATGTGATAGTCAGGCGAATCATTAATTCAATGTTGTTCTCCTTAAAATAATGTTCGATGTGCTGTGTGAGGGCTGACGTTGCCGTGGTGAAGGATGCTGCGCCGATATCTGCTGTTTTTTCTGATTTAATCGAAGACGTGAGGCAAACAAATTGTTTTTGACTAATTTTGGTATTCCTTTATTAATACATCGGGGATTCATTTGCAATCAAAAAAATTAACTCAAAGGAAAATAAATGATCCTTCGGTAGTACTTCAATAAATACTTTGCTATTAGATCCAATCACTTTAATGTTTTTGTATTTCTTTGTTATGCAAGCATCATGTAGACTGCCGTTCAGAGAAGTTCGATCGGTTGATAAAAAACATGAAAAGGTTACAGAAACAAACGAAATCAAAAACAAAATGCAATTTTATAACTATTCTAGGCATTCTTTCGATAAGTTTTGCTAAAACGGATTGTGGAATATTAATCCATTCATGTTGCAGAATATTCCGTAAATGTTCTTGTGAAGTTGGGCATATTTTTCGGATCCTCCTGTCCAGTTCATCCCACAACAACTCTATCGGGTTCAAATCTGGGCTTTGTGGGGGCCATGTCATTACTTTCGGGGTGTGCTGTTCTTCTTGCTCCTTTAGATAGTTCTTACACACTAACGCAGTGTGTTTTGGGTCGTTGTCATGCATGAATGTAAAGTTACGGCCTATTATAGGCAATTCTGATGGCGCTGCATGATTCTGGAGTATTGCAAAATAATTTTCCTTCCTCATTACACCCTACACTCTCCATAAATCTCCCGTCCCAGCAAAGGAAAAACATCCCCACACTAACACAGAACTATGCCCTTGCTTCACTGTTGGCACAATGCAGTCCGGGATCACTTTTCGGTTTTAGATCTTCGGACATAAACTCGTCGATTTTGCCCAAAAACCTCAAACTTTGACTCGTCACTCCAAAGCACGTGTTTCCAATCATCTAACGACCAATCTAGATGAGAACGGGCTCACTGTAGCCGGGTTGCTCTGTTGCCCCGACGTAATAAGGGTTTTCGAATGGAAATGCGTCCATAGAGGTCCGCTTGTTGAAGTCAACTTTTTTCCGTACTCGCCGAAACTTGTTCTTCACGGCCGCGATTGACTTCGGCTGCTATTTGTGACGCTGTTAATTTTCTATTGCGTTTGCTTAATAATACAATTCTCAAATCTTCAGCTTTTGTTGTTTTCCTAGATGCTCCAGGACGAACACGATTTTCTCTAGTTCCAGTTGTCCGATATCGCTTTATGAAGTCATTTACTGTTGAACTTCTCATATTTATTTTTTCAGCAATTTGTCGCCCCGAATATCCTTCTTCAAACCGCGTAATAATGCGTGAACGTTTTTCTACGCTGGTAGGCTTGCCACGTGCCATTTTGAAGTAAATTTTCTTAAAACTTTCGCGCAAAAACGACAGATGCACACCAACACACGTTCAACAGTAAAATGAAGCAAATTTATATCTCTACGCCTGTGATAAATAAACAAGAGTGATGCTGCGGTATATTTCCTAAATGTATTGTTCGTTAATAATCCCCAAACGACCCGTTTCAAAAGATCGGCACTTCCGAGAAATTCTTGGAATGATAATAAAAGGGACTTTATTGTGGTCGTCGCAATATTTCTACTTTACATAATAATTTATGGCTTTAATCCCTTAGAAAAGAGTGTATGCTTAATATTTTTCTAATTTTATGTATTAATAATTGTATACAGTGTGATATAATAGATTTTTATTGTATGACCGAACTTCACTGAACAGCAGTGTACATAGAATCACAAGACTTGGACAGATTGTGTAGGTTTAGCTTCGGAAACAAACTCTTTCTTAAAATTAAATAAGTTTATACCTCTGCATCACATCAGAAAAGTACGTAGGTAGTGTGAAAAGATTCCAGCCTAAAACGGAAACAAGTACTTTTTTTCTTCAAACGCTTAAAACCAAATAAATAAAATAAATAAATAAAGCAAGAAATTAATATCTCCATTATTTGGAAGCTTCCGTTAGTTATTTTTTTTAAGGTAAAAAATTTCAAAATTTTTCAAATGACCTCCAACTAATTAATGACCCCTACAATGAATTCTATTTCATACCTTTTCTAGATAAGGAAAGCTTTTTTTTTCTGGCAACATTAAACTAGCCCGCTAATAGCACTTAACTGTGCTTCAAAAATATAAGCGTAAAATTTTTATGGCCATATAATTTCGCGATGTATAAACGCGATAACGTCAGCTAGCTGGTTGTTTTATTCGATTAATTTGCATATATGATTCTTCTTCCGTTAAGCACGCTAACGAATTCTTCGATATATTATCCAACGTTATAAGGAGAAATGTGTGAAGTGATAATGGATTCTGTACATTTACGATGGTCGTTCAATTTGAAGACGATAAAATCTGAGAGGCGTCGTTTCTGTTTTAAATGCAGATGTTGTACGTATCTATGTATATTTTATTCTTTGATATTTTAAACTATTTGTTTTGAAATTTAGCTCTTGTGTATAATTTATAGTCGCGTAAATTTCGACTGAGTTTATCGTTGTTTGTTACAATAAAATTGTGTTTATTGTAGAGCTGATTTCTACTTTTCTCTATTTTTCCGTCTGAAATTAAAACTTGGGTTTTACTACTTTTTAAATGTAATTTTGAAAAATGATGAAAATAATACCATCAGAGCTTGCGTTGAAGTATCTGATAATCTAATAAAATTGTTATTAGATAGGAGGAGATGTTCTTAGCAAAACAAGGAAAATCTGCAAAAAATGATTCTTGAAGAACGTTAACATCATCGTTTCTGATATTATTGAGAAAGCCAAGTGTTTGGTGTTGGAGGCAATATTAAAGAGGAGACTATTAGCAGCTTTATTAGACGGTTTTCAGAATTCTAGGCCAATACTTTGGAATAACAAACAGTTGGTGCAAATGACGTGTGAACAACTTTTGGTGCTTTGTGGAGACGAACCCGATTTAATTATCAATCGACTTATCACCGAGGATGATATCTGGGTTCATCATCTTGATCCTAACTCAAAACAAGAATCAGATTAAGAGCTCCAACCGTCCCAAGAAGTCACCCCTTCTGCAAGAGAAATAATCGCAACTATTTTTTGAGATTGTCAAGGAATTTTAATGATTGATTATCTAAATAAGAGAATCAGAGAAGTTGATGAAAGGTGTCCTGTTACTCAACGAGACTGTCAAGTCAACATTTTCACAAACTGCCATCCACCCTGTAGTCCAGATTTAGCTTCCTGTAATAAACACATTTGTTTCAAAATCTCAAAAAAGCACTAAGGTTAACGAAATTTATAGAAGATTACGAATTTATAGCAGCTATTAGCAGACAAGCCAAAGGAATTTTTCTACAATGGATTACAGACGTTGTTGTTATGCTACACTTAACGAATCTAACCTACCGAAGCATTAACACCGGATAGCTTTCTTAAATCTGGTGCCTATCGCTCTTTTCGTTTGACTAATATAGACTTTGCAATTTTATAAATTCCCGACCTTTCTTCCATTTTCTATATTCTAGTCTACATTGGTCAAACGAAAAGAGCGATAAGAACCAGGTTTAAGGAACATATCAGGTGTTATCGCTTCGGTAGATTAAATTCGTCAAGTGTAGTACAACACATAAACGAAACTGGGCATAATATTAAATTAGGAAACTTGACATTGATGAAGACGGTTTACATAAAAAGCAACAAAAAAATCTGATGAATAGAGAGAACGGATCGTTGTACTCAGTTCCATTTCATGTCTCGGGCTACAATGACTTCCTTCCGTCTATTTGTCCGTATTCCGTATGTTTTCGCACGTCTTAGTTTTAAGGCACGTAAGCGGTAAAGTAGGTATTTGTAAATAATATTTTTCTCGAAAATGGGGATAGGACAAGCATGTTAATTTTTTGAGGAATCTCACATCGTTCGACTACCGGTTGAGAATGTGGATCATTCCTCGAAACGGCCGTCCCGGATTAATTAATTAAGCATGTGTGGTGCGAAGGTTGCCGATACTTTTGCGTTGTTTACTGACAAGATATATTTTTGTTTTCCTCAATAAATGCCATCGACGGCGTAAAGCATTGTCTTCTTGGCCAAAATTTTAAGTTTAATCTGAGCCTATTATAGACACTGATAGAATTTATCGCCACGGATAAAATACGCCGTACTCAAGTAACCTCTATTAGAAGTGTGCTTCCTCCAATATTATTCCTTGCAACTGTGTATTTTAAATTGAGTGTTTTTTTGAGGCTACTCAGAAGCACTTATTTACCTTTAAAGACAGGTCATTTGGTATGTGATCAAAATCATTCGGCCCCGATTATGATGCACAACGAAACAAATATAGAGGCCTCAATGGCATTGTTAAACAAAACAAAACTGAAAATGGTGATGGTGGAGTGCGAGGCACGAATTAACCGGCTTTGTAATTTCTTTGCAAGTTTCTATTGTTTTTTTTTCTGTGAGATTTACCTCAATATAATCATTTGTTTTTTTTTTTTTTGTTTTTTCTTTAGTATCTAAAACGTTTTTAAGTTATATTTTTAAAAAACGCTTTTATCTATTAAACATGCTAAACAAAACAAGAGGGTAAACAGACACAATGCAAATGCTATCCCGCGCTGTTAAAGCAAATAACAACTAATAACAACTTAAAACCCAAACAAAACAATTAATCCCTAATGAAATAACAACAAAAAGAAAAAGAAAGATGCGATGACAGAGAGTGTATAATCCTATTAACAAATACACCAGATCTAACTTATTTATAATTCAAATCTTCGATGTTAAACCAACGAATAAATTGAATAAATTAAAGACAGCCGGCCGTATGGTTACACAAGCACAAAAGATTCACCTTGAACTTGTTCCACCAATCGTATCGACACGTTCCACTTTCGAAATTTTTCGTTGGATGTACGAAATTAATAACGTAACAGAGGAAGGAACTGAGCAAGTTCTCGGCGCTAACGAATTTTGATGTTGTTTCAGTTGGTTTGTTACGAATCGCGTATTTTCTTCGTTTCTCGCTTTGCTTTTTTTAATACGTAAATAGCAATTAATGCTGAAGACAACGGACGCGTAAGAAAATGGGAATTAACGCGGAATTATACGGAGGAATAAATTAAACGTTGCATCCCATTAATTTAATGTTCCACCTTCGCAAAAACACACCAATTGTAAAATATCCCATTAGTTTCCATTCAAATTCCTGTTAACGTAAATATTATGCGGCTTGCTAGATGATCCGTTCTCGATCAAGCTTGTCAGGATGCCAATTCCTAGATGAATCTGTTGATTTGAGCTCGGCAATGCGACGGATGATCTTTTTTTGGCTTATTTGCTAATGATGAGTTTCCCCAAAAGCTAATGCCACACGTCGGTCTACTTGCTACATAACAGTGATAAATGTTTAGCAACTGTTGAGTTGTTAAAATATTCTCCGAGGTTCCAAAAAGGTAGTAAAGAGAATTAATCTTAAAGATATTACAGTGAATTTTCCAGTTAAGTAGTTCATCAAATCATCCATGTAGCGACTTGGCCTTGCTAATTGTTCATCTTTTAACTTTAAATTTAAATAAAATTCGTGAGTTGTACGTAACTGACAAGGATGATATCTAAGATAAGTGTTCTTAGAGTTGTTAACAACAAATAAAAAAATAACAGGACTCAATATTGAGCTTACGACTACACCAATATTAAGTTGTAAGCTTGCATGAAGTAAGCATGAAGCGCTGTTGAAGTTGAATAGCCTTTCCTAAAGCCATGTTGGTTAATCGATACTATTCTGGCACTTTTTTTAAAAAGTACTTTAGTACTTTAGTACCAAGAAATTGGCCTTGTTCAAAAGATAAAGTGATTAGACGGAACAATACAAGTACGATTGTTGTGCAAACCGCCTTTAAACCGTACGCAGGCGGTTCCCTGCTAAATATGTGTTTTTCATACATAAAATAATTGAACGTTCGACGCAGTTATTATTTATTGTTAGTTGATCCATTAAATTTAGAGGAGCGTTTATGAAATGATTAGCTATAGATCAGTGTTAAATATTGTTTTTTTTTGGCTGTAGAATTAGAAAAATCTTTCACGAGGCGCTAAGCTGATTTTCTAGCATTATTTGAATTAACTATTTTTTATTCTCGTTAAAAGAGAGTGTTAGTTTCTATTCTTCATTAATTGTTGATGTCCTTTCTTGGCTAATTTGTAACTGTCACCTAATTCCGGGTGTTTTAACTTAAGAAGGATTTTAGGTTACTTAATGTTGCTACTAGCTCAGTTTGTTGAATTTTCTTTAGTTCATGTTCCCTTAATAGGGAAATGAAGATCGAAATAATGCAGGAAAGTGTTCAAAAAAAGTAAAGATATCGGAAGAGGCATCATTCCAATTATCTTCAATTAAGTCAGCATTAAAGCTATTTGTACTTGTATTGTCAATTATTCTTTTGTAAACCCTATTATTGTTAAGACGAATGGTAAAAAGTTTTTCTAGAAGTAATTTATGTGGACATGAACATCTTGTTGGTAACTCAATTTCATTGTAAGTTGATATTGAAGGCTATCTCTAGTCAATTATGTTGTTCCCTAGCACCGCATCTTTAAAAAGATGTTCGCTTGCCAAATTCTTAAAATTTTTTCTTACATTTTCTCATCGATTGGTGTTATTGTGATTTTTCAAGAAAATTACATAGACATTGTTTGTTTCTGCGATTGTTATTATTCAGCAATTTAATGCTCTTATCACCTGCTTATTATCAATAAACAACTTAATATTCCTGCTTCTAACGTTAAAGTTAATTAGGCATTTAGGAACCGGGTCGCTGTTGAGGTTTCTTCCTGAAAGACGTGAACTTTAGTTCTAACAGTCACTGTTCCTTGTTCAATTTAACATCTTCTGCTTCAATTTTTCTTTCTCGCTGATTGGTGTCATTGTGGGTTTTCAAAAACATTACCATTGTTTGTTGCTAAGGTCGTTATTATTCACCAATTAAATGCTCTTATCATCTGTTTATTATCAATAAACAACTTAATATTCCTGCTTCTAACATTAAAGTTAATTAGGCATTTAGGAACTGGGTCGCTGTTGAGATTTCCTTCTGAAAGACGCGAAGTTTAGTTCTAACAGTCACTGTTCCTTGTGCAATTCAACAGGTTCTGCTTCAATTTTTCTCGTTGATTGGTGTCATTGTGGGTTTTCAAAAACATTACCATTGTTTGTTATTATTCACCAATTAAATGCTCTTATCATCTGTTTATTATCAAT
>LR736869.1:6721836-6761570 GCA_902654985.2 Oryctes borbonicus | reverse complement strand
ATTATTCACCAATTAAATGCTCTTATCATCTGTTTATTATCAATAAATTAATATTCAATCTACTAACAGCCACTGTTCCTTGTTTGATCCAACATCTTCTCTTCAAAGAATTCTTCTAGATATGCCTTCATTCTCGTTATCCTTACGATCAACTTAGTTTTCATCATCCTTTAATATAACATCATCCATTATCCTTTGTAAAACTTGTAGAATAAACAAAAAAAAAATGCCTCTTATTTGGTTAGATTTCCGTGAAACCCGAAGGAGATCAATAAAAGTAAAATAAAGACGAATAAATTAGGATTTTAGAAGAATCACCTACACCTAAAACTATATTGAATTGAAATTGCGAAAATATTTCCTCAAAATCATTTTCCGCACAGGCGAAACCTTTCCATTCGATAAAAATAGAATCTTTCCCCGAACCCATTTCCTTCAATAAACAACACATCTACGTATATCGATTTGATTATTTAAACTAGTCTGGACGGTTTGAATTATTCCAAAATCATTTCCGTGTTTTCAATTTTGGCCCGGCTAAAAGTCGACAGCGAACACGTTCCTTATAAACGACGATTGAAACTCGCGTCTAAACATGAAAAAACCTTCCGTAAAACGAAACGCGAGTCTAACTTTTGTCGTAAAGCGTCCAACATCCATCAAGTTGGACTTATAAATAGCCGCTACAGACTGTTGCAGCTGGTTGACGATGTGAACTTTAAGTAGGGCGAATATTCAAAAAAATAAATATGGAAAAATACGCATATTTTCGGTATCCGCTTCCTAATATTTGTTATCTTAAATAATCTTGTATACTGAGGTCCATCTCCGATCTCATAAATTCTGTAGACCTCTCTCAAATTTATTTTACGTAATTATTGCAAAGGTACAGTTTATTTAGATATACCTCGGCTTCCTGCACTGCATATGCCTTTGGGGCGCAGAATTTCCGCGTCCGGTTTTCTTTTAGCTACGAAAGGGAGAATTATCGTTTAACATTGGTTTTCTCGCGTCAGTAGTTACTCAGTGGCATCCGAGAGATTAAGAAGCAACATTAACAGTTTCATAATAATTCTCAGCTTGGATCAATAAATAAATTATTTTTTTTTCTTTCTTGTAGAAATTAGTAAAAACTGATTAGTTCGATTCATCTTTTTTTTTGCTAATTTTCTCACATTTAATTTAAAGAAAAATGCTGCATGTGGCAGTCTTGCAGTGTAGCATTTAACCACAGCGTTCCGATTGTTTCCGACTTGCCGGTATATTAAACCGTTTAATGTATTGTATTTAAATTTTGTTGTGCTTTTGAACTGGTTCTTAAAGATCATGATGGCAGCGAAGAAACCAAATTTTCTGGTATATTTAGGGAGTTGATTGATTTTTTTTGCTAATTTGTATCTGACTCTTCAAGAACATTTAAATAATACAAAAAAAAAATAAAAAAATTATTATTTGATAAAGCTTATTTAGACATACGTTTAATGGCAGATATTTACATATTTGTAGTATTTATACTGACTGGAACTCTGAGAAAGCTTTCGCAATTATATCGTAGACAACATAAACAACATTTCCAGAAGGTAGCAAATTAATTTACGAACTTGCACTTGAGCTTTTAAACATTGCTTATTACGCCAAATGATAAGCATCGTCTGAAGCAGTTGAGGTGATGAAACGCTTATTCCAAGTTTCTCAGCTAATTTTCTTAATTGTTTCGCATTAGCGCGACGTGCGAATTTAATCATTACTTAACTAAGTCTATAATTATTTCCCTTATGGCCCTACCGAGGAAACAAATTATGAACACGATTGGATTCGACGTCTACGAAGAGGCGATAACTTTGCAAATTAAATAAACGACATCTTCGCGGCATTCGCGATGCAAGAGAAAACAGTTTTCTCTTTATAATAATACAAAAAGACCATTTCGTTAAGGAGCCATTTATTTTGTTTCGGATTCCCATAACTTTATAGTTTCTAATGTCGCCGATACGGAACATTGCAATTTCTTATTCTGTCAATGGCTGGAATTGCTTGCCAAGTGTTTTCCTACAACGCATCGTTTAATTCGAAGTGAAGGTGTGATTTATCGAAATCGTGAATGAATGAAGACGTTAACCTTTTAACGGATTTATAACTGCACGATGGAATGAAGAGATGGAGAAATTATTATTATTATTAGATAATTGCTAACCGACGCGACCTCAGCTTGCCTGTTAAATCAACAAAAACTTTCTTATTGCGACTTTTTGCTTGGATGAAGAGTCAATTAAAACTAAACGTGTTCCGGGTTTGGGCCGTGCCAAAACTCGACGTTTAGCCCATAATCACATGGGGCTTCTTCGGAAGAAGGAAAAGTGGCAGGCCACAGTCGACACAGTAAATAATGTAATTATATAATATATAATATATATATAATATATAATAATGTATTTTTTTGTTGGAGAAACAGACATGTTTCCTTAGACATTTTTTTTCGTTTCTTTAAAATAATAACAACTACTTTTTAATCACACAGTAGATACAAATAATAAAATTAGGTTGGCACACCTGTATGCAAAATATGTCTCTAATTGTCGTTAAATGAGCGTCGCACTTTAAAACGGTTAAAATTATAGCCTCTTGCGTAAAATTAGCGTTCATTAAACGTGAATATGTCGTGAGAACCAGACATGTATGAGCTTCAGATGGCCTATTTATACGCGGATTTTAACGGCGGTAAACTTGGTTTTTTTTGTTGTCGTTTCAAGCAGGCATTTCAGGTTTATTATTAGGGACAAGGAAGGAGAAATTTAAACAGGAACTTTTCATTCTGTGAAAACATTCCAGCCTACACACAGAAACAAGCATTTTTTTTTGTCAAATTCAGTTTTATTCTTCAATGCAAGTCCTTTTGTACTTTTTCCGGTGATGCTCCCATTTCATCTTATTCTGCAAAATAGGCGTTTACACGAATGTGATAGCCCTCCTCATTCGACGAAAATCTCTGTCCTCCGAATGAAACTTTGACCCTAAGAAAGATTTGAAGAATAGGATGGGTGGTCTATCAATTGGAATTTATGAATTTTTCCTATGACGACCAATGATGTGCAGAACGGTGCACTATGGTGGAAACTGTTAGTTTATTAAATTATACACAACACTTTGTTTATCTTTTCCTTTATTGGTAACATGTAACAAGAACAAATATGCAATTTGCGTTTCTGTACAGGAGGCTAGCAACTAGGAGAGAGAGCGTCCAAAGCGTCCCTATTTATACATATGTTTATGAAGGATGCCAACCTCTGTATATACAATTTACTAACTAAAACCTTGCCACCTATTCTAACAGGAACAGAGCCTTCTTTTTCTCTAAACTCGGCCGTTTTCCCCCCAATTTCTTCGATCTTCAGCTCGTTAAAAAAATGAAGCATAGTGTGGCCTTGTTATTGTTTTCCCTTTTTCCAGTGAGCTGATTAACACTATTTCAAAAAATAACTGCCAGGACATTGCCAATCGGACGTTGTCAGAACCAATTCAACCTTCGTAGTCCACTGTTTCGACTATGCCTTGGCGTGTATCCGAATTTCATCTGCAGCTATTCATCGATGCCAAAACTACGATTTGTTACGTTTAAATTGGGCAAACAAGCCAATCTGGTTCGGTAGGACGGTAGGTGCTGGAGTAATAAGTAAATGAGGCGCATATTGAATTTTTTTTAATTTGTTGTAAAAATTGCCATTTACAGAAACCGTTATTTCTTCGGAAGTACGCGTTGAACAGATATGGTTTTTGGCACCCAGATTGGGCTATTGCCGTTGATATGCGCGTAATATTTCGTCAAGTTGGTGTAACTATCTCTGTTAACATTTCTTTTTAATGAAACACCTGGTATATTATTATACTATAGTGCAATTCGTCTTCGTTCATTCTTTAGTCCCTTGTTCCTTGCTACACCAAGCAGTCTGTGTCCACAATCAGACTCCACACAAGAAAACGTTTCAAAAACTCTTACTTACAAAGGTAAAATCTTCCGAAGCTGCAAAGATAATTTACTCTGTACGTATTTCAGTAGGCTGTCATTTATTGCCGTACTCGTACATATGGGCACAAATGAACATTCCACAATACTGCCTCTTTTTGATTGTAGCAATTTTTCTGCGAAATTAAGCGCCGGCCGGTAATACAGTGTATGATCAAATGCGAGCTTAAAACATTCGCGGAGCCTCGAATTCGACTAGCTGAAGGCTATTAGCGGGCCAGCCGGCGGTCAGGAGTGTTCAGCCCGCAAAGGCAGAACAGGCGTGTATACACGCCTACGACTTAGAAAATAAACCCTATCAGTCCTTCAGCAAGAGCTATCGGCATAGTACTAACATATGAGTCGACCCAGAATCTATCTAAAACGAAGATCTGAGCGATTTATATAGTCAACCCCGGCATGACGTTCACATTTCTTGCCTTTTGATGTGTATCAACAGAACAATTTCATGATATTCCTTTAAAAACAAACGATAGTTACTTACAACGAAAATCTTCTCTAAAATAAAATACAAAATAATAATTAGTCTACTACGATAAAAAAAAAAGAAAAAGAAAAAAAACAAAATATTAAATTTGCTTTTCCCTCGCTAATCCGGTATCACCCATCGTAGCGTAGGAAAAAAACATTTCTTCCAACTTTCCAAAGATTTGTAGTTGTAGTCATGCAGATTTTGGACCATAATCAATTCACCTTGATTTTTGAGATTGTCTTCAAAATTCATCGGCATCGAGGTTCTTTCCAAAGTCACAAAAGCTATTTGAAGGCTCTGTCTCCATCGCTGTTAGAATCTTCGATTTCTGCAAACAGTGCAACAATTTTTTAAAATCTTTTTGAACTTGAACGACGTATCAAATGTTTAAAATTAATCACTATAGATTTTATATTTAATTGAAAACTCGACGTTTCGACCATAATCATGGTGGTATTCCACAGTTAACATGATAACTCAACGTGTAAGCCACATCAGAGGCGAAACTAACTGAGAGAGAAGCGGTTAATCACGGTAACTCAGCATGTGAACCATGCCAGAGGCGAAAAAAAAACTACTCTCCGGTCTATCTGGCCTAGCACCTTCCCCTTTCCTGAAGAGGCGCCATATGATTGTGGGAGAAACGTCGAGTTTTCGATTAACCATGACACGGAACACGTGATATTTTTCACATTAGCCAAATGTGCATCCGATATATCGGATCATGGGTTTAATTTAATGGATTAAGAAGATATATCTTTTGTTTTTTTTTTTTGTAATTCCATTTGTTTTATTCCACGTGGCACATTTGTATCTCATCTCGTGTTTATAACCTCAGGTTTATGAAAGTTAACCATCAAACATGAAGTTTTTCATTAAACTATAATTGCAGAAAACATCTCAACGATTTATAGCCTCGCCTCACACGCCATATGTTTGATAAATACATTGAATTCACATGTGCAACTTTAAAAGGCATAGTAGGCCATTGAACGAGGCACCCATTTATTTTCGAAGCGTCAGCGTATAGCTGACGTGACGGCTATGCAAGTCGGTCGAACGTTAAAACTGACAATTGTGTAAAAAAAACCGTGTACGTCGCGCGACCGGCAACGCTCGATCCAGAAATGAGGTCGACAACGTAAACGTATCCGTTGCGTTGAACGGGTTGAAAAAAAGGAGCAGCAGAAAGACTTTGGCACACTGTCCGAAAAATAAGTCGTGCCGCATTCGTGCAGATCTACCGGGTTAACATCCTTGTTTACCGATCGGGTCGACGTGGCCTGGAATGCGAAACGCATCGTGTATCTCAAAGAACTTGTCTCATCTCCGATGGTCGGTTTTGGGAAGTTTTTCCAATAAGAACGATATGATGGAATAAAATAGAAATTACGTCTAATCACAACGAATTTTTTAAATTTTTACGATCAACGTTTCAAATAAACACAACTTCATTGAGGCTAACTAACAGTTGCATTTCTTGAAATTAATCCTTTCATTAAGCTGTTTTTGCAATAAGTCTATAATGGTGATGTCGCACCGTTTTATTGGAACCACATGTCCGCCAAATCAATCTCTTTTAAATTTGGTCCCAAAAAATCTGTTAATATCAAACGGTACCGCTCCCCAATGGCTGTAACTTCATCCCATACCCCGTTTTAGAAAAAGTGGGAGGGTTCTCTTTTAAAAAATTTAGGTTTCCGGGTTGAAACCGTATGAGCAGCCCATGCAACTGAGAACCAAGCGTCGGCATTCTCATGCGGTTTAACCAGGAAACCTAAATTCTTTAAAAGAGACCATCGACCGCGGAAGTTTATAACAACGTATGGTACGGTTCTATTTAAAATGGGGAAGTTGACGGGTACCTTTGGTATAAGAGAAAGGTACCGATAGTTGAAAATATTTCGGTTGAATATGTAAATTTTCAAATTTCTATTTTGCCCACTTCCTCTGTATAGTGACCTTTTGCAGATGCAAGAGCTTCTCGTAAATTCCCTAAAACGACAATTTTATTTCTCAACATTTAACCTTCACCTAAGCTTAAACCGAGAAGTGAGAAGAAAATTCTTTGCCAAAAATTATAATCCGCTTCAAGTTGCCCCAAATCCGAAGCAATACAATCACGGCGCTTACGATGGTTAACTAGCTTCTTCTCTAAGTTCTTGGGTCAACACGATCTTGTACGGACGTAAACCCAAGTCTTTTTGCAAAATATGCCCTTGTAAGCCCTAATTCTTGAACACAACGCGTGATCCAAGTATCGGATATCACCTCGTATATCAATCTAGTTATCTGCACATATCATTGGATCATTTCCCGCATCTCCATCTAATCTGACGTCAGGAAAACGATGCATTAAAATTATATAAGGCACGACTGTGACCGTACGATCACAATACGCCGCATTGTATGTAAATTTTTAACGTATTACATTTGCATTACATGAACAGTAGGTGCGACTTTCTGCCTTTCACGTTCACAAAAGTCGTCCGGGACTCTTAATATTACCCCATCCATTTGTCTGTTGCGTATGTACGTGCATTTGAGAGAGCTTGACTCACTGGATTTGTTACCATCATCGCCGGACAATCGCTGCTTTATTCATCAAGCTATTGTGTTACTTGATAGGATTAGATGAGATGTTGATTATGCATCTGACGACTACACAGTTGGGAATAGATCTACCAGGAACATTATTGGTACTTTTAAAATGATTTTCCTGCGTGTTTTTACGATTAAAATTGGTCCTCTGCTATTAGCTTTAAATATTTACAAAGAAGCACATAAATCTCCCAGGTAGTTTTTTTATTCGTTAAAAATGCACTATGGATTTTTTGAAAATTTTTTAATATACACTGCCGTTCAGTAAAGTTCGATCGTACAATAAAAATCTATTATACCACACTGTATACAATTATTAATACATAAAATTAGAAAAATATTAAGCATACACTCTTTTCTAAGGGATTAAAGCCATAAATTATTATGTAAAGTAGAAATATTGCGACAACCACAATAAAGTCCCTTTTATTATCATTCCGAGAATTTCTCGGAAGTGCCGATCTTTTGAAACGGGTCGTTCGGGGATTATTAACGAACAATACATTTAGGAAATATACCGCAGTATCATTCTTGTTTATTTATCGCAGGCGTAAAGATATAAATTTGCTTCGTTTTGCTGTTAAACGTGTGCTGGTGTGCATCTGTCGTTTTTGCGCGAAAGTTTTAAGAAAATTTACTTCAAAATGGCACGTGGCAAGCCTACCAGTGTAGAAAAACGTTCACGCATTATTACGCTGTTTGAAGAAGGATATTCGGGGCGACAAATTGCTGAAGAAATAAATATGAGAAGTTCAACAGTAAATGACATCATAAAGCGATATCGGACAACTGGAGCTATAGAAAATCGTGTTCGTCCCGGAGCATCTAGGAAAACAACAAAAGCTGAAGATTTGAGAATTGTATTATTAAGCAAACGCAATAGAAAATTAACAGCGCCACAAATAGCAGCCGAAGTCAATCGCGGCCGTGAAGAACAAGTTTCGGCGAGTACGGTAAAACGTCGACTTCAACAAGCGGACCTTCATGGACGCATTGCCATTCGAAACCCCTTATTACGTCGGAGCAACAGAGCAAAACGGCTACAGTGGGCCCGTTCTCATCTAGATTGGTCGTTAGATGATTGGAAACACGTGCTTTGGAGTGACCAGTCAAAGTTTGAGGTTTTTGGGCAAAATCGACGAGTTTATGTCCGAAGATCTAAAACCGAAAAGTGATCCCGAACTGCATTGTGCCTACAGTGAAGCAAGGGCGTAGTTCTGTGTTAGTGTGGGGATGTTTCTCCTTTGCTGGGACGGGAGATTTATGCAGAGTGCAGGGTGTAATGAGGAAGGAAAATTATTTTGCAATCTCCAGAATCATGCAGTGCCATCAGGCTTGCGTATAATAGGCCGTAACTTTACATTCATGCATGACAACGACCCAAAACACACTGCGTTAGTGCGTAAGAACTATCTAAAGGTGCAAGAAGAACAGCACACCCTGAAAGTAATGACATGGCCCCCACAAAGCCCAGATTTGAACCCGATAGAGTTGTCGTGGGATGAACTGGACAGGAGGATCCGAAAAATATGCCCAACTTCACAAGAACATTTACGGAATATTCCGCAACATGAGTGGATTAATATTCCACAATCCGTTTTAACAAAACTTATCGAAAGAATGCCTAGAATAGTTCGAGCGGTGATCAACAGCAAAGGAGGTTTTTTCAATGAAAAAAAAAATAATGTTCAGTATGATATATTAGGCCAGAATAACTTTTTATTTATTTATTTTTGTCTTTTTTATCTGTACATACAATAAAATTGCATTTTGTTTTTAGTTTCGTTTGTTTCTGTAACCCTTTCATGTTTTTTACCAACCGACCGAATTTCTCTGAACGGCAGTGTACATGATGCCTTGCATAACAAAGAAATCCATACATAAAATGGCAAGAATTTAAATTACGCCCCCGTGAAAGTATTTAAAATTATGTTTATCTTTTTTTAATTTCATTTATTTTTAAACAAACATTACATTAATTAATAAGAAATTAAAGAATTATTAATTTCAATAAGTAAATAATTTCTTTTATTTACTTACTACGCCAAATTGTGCCTCCTGCCAGTAACGCCATGGCACGTGCCCTACCTCTCGTACCCTAAATACGCCAATGTATCAATCAGTGTATTTAAGAAAATCATCGTTATTTAATGGAAATTCCAAAAAATATTTTGATTTCTTTTAAATAATTCTTCCAAGCCTCAAGTTTTTCAGCATAATAAGTAGTGATCTTGCTCCATATTTCTTAAGTCCAAAGTCCAGAGGTTTTCTCATCTATTCTTGCTGCAAACCTTTCATTAAACTTGAAACTATTTGAAAATGTTCGTTTAGTTTAATTGAATATAAGATTTATGGTACTTTGAAGGTGCGATTATGGGAAACACTGTCTTGTTGGTCATTTCCAATTTAAAAAGTCACCATCTATGAGATTATTCGCACTTCAGAAAGCGACAACTTTTCATGGGGAGGTAGTTAAGCAAGTTTACGTAGCAACCTGCTTTAGCAATTAAAACTTTTGCAAACTTGCTAACATAAAAATTTTGTACGATAAAGATGTTCAGAGACACCTTTTGTTTGCGAAATAAGTAATAATTGCGAGTGAAGGTTAATTTTCAGCAAGGTCTGCTATGTTTCTTCGATTTCCTGCATCTAATTTTCAATCGTAGTAGGTTAATGGTTAATACAGTCCCTAATCATAAGAGTTCTTGCGAAAATGCGGAATTATCCCAGCTCTAACGAAGAAACATGATTGTCAAGCTATCAAGCCAAACACACTGTATACGTGTTTTTTTTTTAGCAAATAAAAATGTTTACATTAAAAAAAAATCCTTCGTTAGAATTTAACGTCTAGGAAGTTGTAAAATTACATATTTACGACCGCTGCTAACAACAGAAGCGACAAAAACACTATCGGAATGGAATTTACTTGCGCGTTAGGTCACTAACCCAAAAGCAAGGTCGATCAGCCGGCGAAGATAAACAACCAAAGCGCAACGTCGTATATATTGGCGCACCAATCAGCCTTATCAGCGAATCCTCTACTTAGCATGACTACCTTACGTTCGATTCGCAACGTTTCGCGATGGAATCCTTACTGAAATACGGCGATTTTTAATCGAAAACGTATCGCAGACCTTCCCGAGACACGCAGCAGCAAGACGTGTCAGCTATTATCGAGCCGACCGTGATCCGAATGAATGATGCCACGGGTACAAATTATGGGTTAGAATAAATTAAACGGGTTTCGCGAGCGGCGGGATCGTTGTAGAACGAACGCGAATTTGTCCGGGGGAATTTGTTAGATTCTATCTCGCGTTAGCCGGAGTGATTTAGACGATTGCCTGTCATGTTTATGTTGAGAAAGCGCTGCTGATTAAAAACGTTGAATTTTTGATTGCGATAGATTATCTTTCCTCGTTTGAATCAAAAGACACTTTGTATTGTGGAAAGTACGGTTATTTAGCTCGTTTTGCCGCGATTTAGCCATAGGAATAACAACAGCTTTTCTTAAGAACGCGGAAATACATTCACTATAACGCACGAGTTAATTAGCAGGATGATACATTGCTGTGTTAAGGAATACAACATTCGGGTCATCGTGACCGACAGTAGACGTTTTAATTTCTTTATTTTCTCAACAATATGGAACCTGAACTTCTCCAACACCGGGCACGCATTGGCAAAATTCAGGAGTTAATGTCTCCCAGATTGACTCTTAGATCAACAATTGCTCTTTGAGAATTTTATTTATAGATATTTAAATCGGAGCTACGCGAAAAGATTTTATATTCAGTTGTCCAAACCATTATTTGGTTGAATATGAGCCACAATCCTGTTGCAAAATAAAATCGATGTAAAACCAACCCAGAAGCCAAGAACAAAGGCCAATTGTTAGTACCTATCTACCATTTATCCAAGTATCTGGCCAACATCCTTAAAAAGTACGAAGAACACCTGTTCACATGTATCTAATTCTGCTGAATTCGTCATCTTCAACTTTCACATTGAACTTATCCAAGATTTAATTTATATCATCGAACAACTCCTGAAACGGGATCTGCTGAATCTGCTAGCCTAGATCGTCTGATTTCTACATATTTCACACTCCAAGCTCAATTTTACAAACAGTTTAGCCTTGTCATGGCTAATATTTTCATGGAAACTTTGAGCTCGTTGCTCTTGATTCAGCGGATTTGAAACCTAAGGTACGGTAAGGTATGTCGATGACAATTTCATTATCTGGCATCATGGCGAAGATCCAGTTCCCTGAACCCAACATCCGGACATCAATTTCACTATAGAGGTGAACCATAACGGTGGATTCCTCACTCCCTTTATCGCCACTTCATATCACCACCGGACACAAAAGTTCTCAGTTATCAACTCCTTGGCGGTGACAGTCTCTGAACCCAGTACTTCTTCTTCCCCCCGAGCTGAATCATATGCTTCCTCAACAATGGTTTTCATAATAAGGATATTAACAAAATTATCAATAAATGACTTCATCAAACTAGTAAATCAACGAATGATAACGCTACCACCAATCTAGCTACCGCTTATCTTCTCTATATCCGCAAGGGAACGGATAGAATGGAGAAAATTTTGAAAAAACAGAACACTAACACGATCTTCAAACTCTCAAAGGTTTCAGAAATTCTTCCGTCTCTCGAAGGAAAATTTCCTCCCTTAGCTTAGCGAGTAAAGGTGTTTGTAGGATCCCTTGTTCGTATGATTTGGTGTTTAGTAAGTTTGTCTTCATGTACAGGGTGTCTTTTACATATGTACAAACTTTTTTTTATATTAAAAGCTTGGTTTTTCTAAACGAATCACACCGTAAATTATTTTAACATTTGATAGAACTATTGTATCCTTTGTAATTACAGTAATACCATAAAACCTCTAAAAGTAATAGTTTCCGAGGAAATTGCAATATTTAAGTAAACTGTGTGGCTTTTATTGGCAAATAAGTGCATGTTCCATGCTGGAAGTAAATTTTGAAATATTATGTTACAGACATAAACCAGTAAGCGCGCGGAATTGTATCGACGAAACGAAATTTTAGAAAAACGATGTCACCCCTTTTAAGTGACTGTTGATCATGTTCCCGACGGCCGATCGCGATCAAAATGATATCTTTCTTATCACTTCTCGATACTTTATCCAAACATAAAGTTTCATCAATATCCAAGAAGCTTTTCCAGGAACACACGCACATTTAGATTTCATAAATTCAATTTTTCAAATTTCGTTGAAAATGCTATGTTTTTCAGGAAAAACAACATTTAGTCTCTAAAATCGACAGTTTCTAAGAAAATTGCAATAACAAACAAGCCGTGATTTTAACAAACGAAGTGAGAAACTCTAGTACAATGAATTTCTCAATTAAAGAATTAACAGATATGATTTTCGTGTTTTATCATAACAAATATCCAAAATAAAAGGCAGCCGGGAAAAGAAGCACTTTAAAATTTATTTCAGCGTTTTAGTAGGACGGGAAATGTGATTTATGACATAAATGAAAGACTCAAAACTGTAATAATGATGGTAGAGAGATGGTAAAGAGGTGACTGTAATGTTAGCACCAAACAAACAGATATAAGCCGAACAGAGGTCCAAAAAATTTTGCGTAAAAGCAGGATGTATCCTTATCATATTTAACGCATGCAAGAATTACTAAATGATGATTTTGAAAAACGTGATTGGGCCATATTGCTTGGAAGGAAACGTTCCCGTAAAGCAATATTTGAAAATTTATTTCCAACACAGAAAATAAACCACAAAATTATGGGTAATCTCCGCACAACACAAGTTGAATTAACTAATCCGGGACGGCCACTTCGAGGATACAAATGATCCACATTCTCAACCGGTGACCGAATGATGTGAGAAACCTATCCCTACTTTAGAGAAAAATATTATTTACAAGTACCTACTTTTACCGCCTACGAGCCTTAAAACTGAGACGTGCGAAAAAATTTCTCCGTAAATGGGAGGGTCTCTTGTCATTGCAGCCCGAGACATAAAACATGTGCAAGCCTTACCCCAATAAATCGAATAAAACTGAGTACGACAATGGTCCATACTCTCTATTCATCAAATTTTTGTTGCTTTTTATGTAAACCGTTTCGTTATTCGTTAATTCCCGCATTATTAATCAATTTCAAGTTTTCTAATTTAATATGTTGAGCTGCACTTGACGAATCTAATCTACCGAAGCGTTAACACCCGGCCTTTCTTCCATTTTCGTTTTATCTTTCGGATTGCCAAAAAGGTTTTTAAGTGTGTTAATCGAACCGAAACATACGTTCATATTTTGACCCTTCAGAACCTTGCCTTTCGATATGCTGTAAAAGGGGAGTTTCTTACCGTTAGTTTCTACCGGTGTCGTCGTGGAATTTCTTACGTAATACCTATGTTGAACTATTACGTATGAAATTAATGAAAATGAAATTAGAAACTATGAATTTTAAGGGTTTATGGTATGAATGTAATTGTCAAAGAGACAAGAGTTTTCTCAAATGGCAAAATAATCTACAGGATGATACATTAAAAATATATCCTGTACATGAAGCGAAACAACTTCGCAATGAGAAGATAAAGCGACAGTGAATGTAATACTATAGGCTGGATTCAATGGTATTAATTAATTAATATACATAGTGTTCTTCATGCTGCTCTCCATTAATTACCAGAACACCCTGTATATTTTGTTCTATTTTAGAAGATTGTTTCCTGTCTTCTATATTAACTGAGATATTGGACTCTCTCGCACTAATGGACAATCTCCACATTCTTTTTTTTTGCTAACATTTTATAGTCCTGGATTTTCTTTTGCTTCGTCAATTGTAGCTTCTGCAAGCGCAAGAACATATTGCCCAATCGGTAATACACCACAATCTGGGCTATGACGTCCATTACGAAAATCATTTATTACGTATATTCGAGACGGTCTGCGCGGCGTACTCGTTTTAATGAGGCAATTAGGGGCCGGTAATCTGTCTTACTTACCTAGCAGGACAGGAGATTACGTCTGAAAAATGGTTTCGCGAATGTCGTTATGCGTTTTGATGCTGATGTCGCGCCGGTTTTAAATGGGCTCACGCGCTTACCGGCCGACCGATCAACGAACGCGCTATCTTAACGACGAATCCAGCGCCAGGCGTCAGGTGTTCGAAATTCGAAATCGTTACGCTGCAGGCGTACCAATTGCATATGAATCTTGTTGGCCTAGTTTTAACGTTGAGGGTCTATTGATGGAAATTAATGGTTTTCGCCTAATTCTTCAAAGAATTTACGTATTTCAATTAAGTCACTTTTTCAAGCTTTTCTCCAACTTTTTTGAGGCCTCGAAAAAATTGAATTTCGGGAAGTCCTCAAAATAGGCACCTATTTTGGCAATGATTTCCTGGTTCGATGTGAAATGAAAAGGAAGTCTTTGAGGGTCAAATCCGGTGAATACGATGGATGTTGTATTTAATTCCATAATTTTGGTCATCGAAACTGCGCAAGTGTGCACCCATGCATTGTCTTAATGGAAGAGGGTCTTTTTCTTTTGCAAATGATTGTGATAAATGAAACTTATATTGTAATAATTTCCATTGCTTTATTCTAAAATGAATAGCTTCAATAAACGTACGTCAAATGAAGGCGTTTACCTGATGCCATACGTGATGTGAAAGTCTATCAGATTAACTACCTACAGTTACCTCTATCGAAGAATGCAGATGTGATACGCCATGGTTGGAAAAAGCTCGTTCGAACAATCGCGTGCGACTAGTGGAACTTTCCGTTTTCAATTAATTCCGTTACTTGGCTCCTTCGAGACAATCTAAGCAGATATTAATTCATATCAATGAGGGAACCAGCATTATTATGTTGGTGCTTGTATACACGTTTAATTAACATTTCGATGTGAGTATGGACGTTTGTGTATGTAAAATTAACATGAAATATGCACATACATAATGTACGTGTAAATAATTCGAACGGAATGTGATTCATGCGAGAGTTTGTCTTAGCGGTATCGTATCAACACCGAATGATCAGTTACTGTACCGTCGTGCGATTTTATTGGTGTTCGCCGCGTGCAACATCGTCGCTAATCTTCACATTTTCGTTCTTCTTTTGCAGAAGGATGTCGATGAGCCAGAAACAAGTAGAGAACCGTTACCGTCGATGACCCCTCCTCCTAGGGGTTCGACCGGGCCGACGGCCTAACATCATGCGGGAAGAAGAACTAGAGGTGGCCCTGAAGGTAATTAATTCAAATTTGTTATTGTTTTCGTTTCTATGCATGGCGGAGATCCCATCAATTTGATTTTCTTAACTTGGATATAAAATTCAATTATCATTAAATGATGTTGTAAACCTACGTTATTGATCTTAAGATTAGTTTTCCATCAACGTGCTTTCATCGTTCGATTTACGGTTGAAAATGAGGATCGATGTATCCTCGAAACAGCTGTACCGGATTAATTAATTAAATTTTTGGGGTGCCGAGTGTGTTGTTTGCCATGTTTTCATAATGATAAGCCTTCAACAATTCTACAATAAAAGTCTGTCTATTGTATTCATAGCTTGAAAAATGCTGATTTTAGTATTTTTATTTAACGATAAGTCCAACACAAATTGCAACTCAAATCATTTAGTACGATCCCCAGCAACCCCGGTGACCCCACAAAACAGCCCCAGTCAAAACAGCCCACCGACAAAACAGCCCCCGACAAAAAGCAGCTCTGTCAAAATAAATAGCATACATATAGCAACAAAAACAAATGAAATTATTACAATATTGTCCATTTATAATGTCAGATTGTTGGAAATTCGACGGAGGTACGGTATAAGGTCGTCGGCGTTATAATTGTCGACAACAGTTTCCAATCAACATGCTTCTATTTGGAAGCTTCCAGATTCCTGATGGTGGCTCAAAAACGTTGCAAATCTACTTCTACCCGGTCAATTCCTTAGGATTAATTTGAAAATAATCGGATGGTGACAGTCAACGATTTATTAGAAACGCATAATACCATCCTTCCCCAGAGTTGTTGGTACGCGGAAGACCCTGGAGCACTCTATCATGAACATCCCAACATCCATCCATATGGATAGGAAATTTCGGATCTACTCTCCGCAATCGATCACTGCATAAATTTCTCGTGGACAGCTGTCGGTGAACTCCTCAAAGGCGGTGATTCCATCCTCCTCTTGGACAAAAGCTAACGCTGGTATCATCTTCAGATGCAATCTTACATTTTCGTCGTTACAATATTCTTCTGCAAGATGTAGCTCTTGAATTTTCTCCCACAAACATTGCCCTAAGTGGAAGAAACAACCCGTCACTTGCACACCATGAAATACCTGGCCACCTGGGCCTGGCACTGTCGAATAAATAACCAATGAAAATCTGGGGCCACCTATTCCTATTGGCATTTTCACCAAAGAACTTTCTTATAACTTACCAAATTATTTTACAAAACCCTCCAATATTTGTGTTTTTTTTTCAACCCCAGTAGCATCGGACTTAGGTAGGTACCAAGTAAGATAATAATTAATCAATATCTTCATTGATTATTGCATAGTACAACATGATAAAAAAAAAAAACATAATGGACAGGACTCTGGTTTTTTAGAAATATTTTTTATGTTGGTTGAACTTAAGATTGAAAGTTCAAATTAAAAAGTTAAGCTTTTACATGAAACTGAACATGCTGTATGGTACTAGTCAGCATATTTCTAGAAAAATTCTTGAAAAATATCTATCTTGATATGAATGATGATGACATTCCTTACAGAGTAAAGCCCCTCCTGCTCTTAAATTCCCCTTTTTTTTAGTGATTTACTCCGTTTTATCCTTGTCTTATTCTATAGTCATCTTGTCAATGAACTTTCTCCATTTTTCTCTATTCTTGATTATTGAATCTATGTTTCTTATTCCCGGTTTCTTTACGTCCTCTCTAACTTTGTCTTCCCATCTTGCCTCTTGGTCTATCCTCCGTTATTTTCAGTCCATAATTCTTTTGATTACCGATTCCTCTCCCTTCCTTTCTATATGTCCTAACCAGCTAAATCTCTGTGTTCTAATGCTCTGTACTACATCTTCTTCTTAATTCATGGTTCCATAGCATGCGATATTCTTCGTCGTTAAGGCCTAAAATTCTCCTCAGTAGCTTCCTCTCAAAGATTCTGAGATCTTCTTCATCTAATATGGACAGACACATGGTTTCAGGGGCGAATGTGACAATCGGTCCAACTGTCGTTTTGTACATTGGTTCTGCTGATCCTCTTGTCCTTAAGTATTCTGTGATATCTCCAGTGTGCTCGATTTCCAGATTGGAATGATGGACAAATTCATCTCCGCGAATGAAGCTAGATTCTACCTTAATGGTTTTATTACCAAACAAACCGTGAGTATGTGGCGCAGTGAAATACAGAAACCAATGCATTCTGCAATGGTTAATGTTTGGACAGCAGGTTCGCGGAAAACATTGGTACATATTTTTTTCTTGAAACGATAAACGCAGATGTCGTAATAACTTATTGCAACCTTTTTTAAACCAGTTGCATGATGAGGAACTAAGGGATTGGAACGTCCAACAAGACAATGTCACAGCTCATAAAACTAACGAATATTTTAATAACCGTGTAATTTTAATTTTAATTTTAATTTTAATTTTTTTAATTTTTTTTAAAAACATACAGCTTTCAAAAATACTCCGTATACAATACAAGAACTTAACAAAACAATGCGAAGGTGATCGCGGCATTTAATATAATTGTTTATAAAATTCTTCTTTTACTTCTACAGATGTACTTGTAACCAACATAAGAAAAATACAAAAGAAACATAACCTTTTCAATTACGCTTTTTTTATGATTATTTACATTTATATGAAGCAATCATTTAATAACAATAACCAATCGAATGACATCAAATTCTGTTGGCATCCCGATTAATTTTAAGTTGGCAGCTGAAATACTACTAAGACAAAAGCCAATCGTGACATTATGTCAATTGTTTCTAAAATTATCCCGCCTATTAAGAACCACCAAAGGCGATACTACTGTTTAATGTTTCTTGTTTTATTTTTATTTTTCTAATCTTTTGAACAATACAAACAAAAGAGGATGGTGTAAATTCTGCCATGTAACGTAACACATACCGCAAAAAGTTTCAAGCGTGGTAATTTTTTTTTATTTACAAATAATAAATCAATTCAGCAACATCCGATTCCTTTGCCAGATTAGCGTTAAAAGAACATGTAATTAAACCATTTTTCGCTTATTAACTTCAACATATAAATATACTTTTTTCTCGTATTATATAAAATAAATACATGTAAGATTTGTTCTCAATACGCCTGCATGTTATTATTAGAAAGTAACATAGCTTAAGTGACATGATTACAATATTGAATAAATATGCGTAGTCACTTGCTTATATATGCGTATTGCAAAGAATTAATGGTGAAAAAAGACCTTTTTCCAGGTTGTAGAATGGATTTGACATACTTCCATAAATGTATTCCTCCAATCTAAAAGATTGCTTTTGAATCATTTATGAAGCGATTATATAAAAGTAAAAGCAACACAACTATTAATAGAAATATCAAACTGAATACATAACCGCACGTACAGTATCTGTACAATATTGTAGAAATGGTATTAAACATTTACAATTTAATCGGATTCGCCGCAAAAACGCAATTTGTAGCGTGCAAAGTTTCCATTTCATTTAATGGAATAAAACTGTTGAAGAACTCTATATAATAGGTGGTAGGTGATAAATATGTAAATATCTTGTTGATTCAAATAATTATCACCATGTTATATGCAATATTGTGAATATGTTCCCGACCATTAGATGCATACGTAATTTCCATATTTGCATTTTATTGCGTTATTCATCTGAGCGATTTGAATTTTGTCGAAACTAAATTCATTAAAATTATTAAAATATCACTATTAAACCGTAATAAGGTAATAATACTGCATTACGTTGGTAATGGCCAAAGAATAACGGGAAAGAAGACAAAAGTTGCTAAAACAACGATATAGAAAGACATGAATTAATAGAAAAGAAAAACCAAGATTAATACCAATTCCCGGACTAGACAGCTTTCATTTTTAAGAATTTTTCATTATATCGCTCTTTATCACATATACCTCTGTTTTTGCTGTAAAATTCTCAACAAAACAAAGAAAAATCTCAAAAAATTATTATTCAAGAAATTGTCAGCTGTATACGGAGATGATTGTCCTTCAAAGTCACCTGTTTGCGAAATGGACAAAATTGTTTAAACATGGTCGAGAATCACTGGATGCTGATTCCTGTCCAGCTCAGACTATTGATGTGATCATTTTCGAGGTTATTGAAAAAAACAAGTGTTTGGTACTGAAGGACACGGTTTTCAGAATTCTGCAGGAATACCTTGGAATGACAAAAGTTAGAGCATGGATAAAACCTGGGTCCGCAACACAAGCGGCAATGTAGTGGCATATTAAGGGCGCCAGCCCTCCTAAGAAGTTTAAAGTCGCCTTTTCTACTAATCTGCTCTAATTTTAATGATTGGAAATTCAATTAAAATGAAAAAGCCCTTTTACTCCACGACAATGCACCTGTCTGCAAGTGAAGACTTTCCAAAACTGTCGTTGCTGAATGTGGCTTCATAGAAATTGACCATCCACCTTATAGTCCAGCTCTCTCTCCCTGTGACTATTTTCTTGTTTCCGAATCTCCAAAAAAACACTAAGAGGAGCAAAATTTATGGACGATTAGGAACTTATAGCGGCTGTTGGAAGGTATTTTGCAGAAAAATCAAAGAAATGGATGGATTAGAGGTCTTATTGAAACTATGTAATATTTGTACCCCAAAGCAAAAATAATTTTTCATTGCTGTTCTAATCTTCTTTTTTCATGCTTGGTACTGATGGAATCACACACAAGAAAACCAATGTGCATAATGAGCATCATCAGCGTTGCTTCGAGTGATTCTCTAGCTCACACCGTTGCTTGTTTCGCGGCTTATATCGCTACTTTCCGACATAGCGAACATTATATCTCCGACGCCGTCTAGCGCCGTCCAAACTTGATGCAAACGCCAAACCGGCTCTCGAGCTTGTTTCGAGTTGCTAGGCTGCCATCTTGGAACTATAGCAGCGTTATAGGAGCGTTATTTCAAATCTTTCGCAGTATTATCCATCAAGTTGAAGAATTCGATTGATGCAATGGCGTTTTCGTCAGGCGTAGGAAGATTCCTGATAGAGGAACTCATTCGGTGAGAAAACAAACAATGGTGTATAAGACATACTCAGGAAAATGAAAATCGAAGGACCGAAATGCGGAATCAGATGAATTGAATAATTGAATTCTTCAGTTAGGAATGAAAATAATATATTCGATGAAGGCCAGGAGAAAGATGCAATTCCCACTGATTGAGTTTCTATTTAGGGATGGATAACATCATCTGGCGTCAGTTTTTTGGAAATTTAACGCGTGAATGTTCTTCTTCAAATGGTTTCATGTGTTATGACGACAACATTTAATTAGCCTGAAAACATTATTCCACATCAAAACATTAAATGGCATCAGCGTCAATAAATGGAAGGTCAAGAACAACGCTTCGCTTCCGTCCTGTATCTTTTGTTAGGAACAACGTACACAATATGCAACGGAAATACGCGAGTTAATCGCAGCCTTGTCCTTGACCTCCCATTTACGTCTAAAACAACGAAAAGTACAAGATGGAACAAAATTATAAATAAACATAATATTCGAAATGAATTGTAGAAGAAATTTGGTAACCGAATAATGCAAAATCTCGTTCAAAAAAGAAAACAATATGGAGGATATGCAAGAAGTTAAATAATTCTTTCGAAATGGCAAAAGCAATTATACAAAAAATTAAAAGCCGTATACCCACCAACAGGTTAACCTGCCATTTCCCCATTGCAGCAAGAAAAGCTTCTTTCTTTATTGGTAAATTTTATCCACCGATTGGCGATTATTGATAGCTTTAGAAATGGGCAATCTGGTGAATACCGATGTTTATTCTTCGACTTTATCTCCAGTTTCAACTTGGTTCAAAACAAAAAATAAATTTTCGTTCGTTTCAGACTGCACTGATTATAATTTGCATGTCCATAAATTACGTAGAATGATGCGACGTTGTCGGTTGTTTCTCCTGATTTCATCGATGATTTCTATAAAACATCTACCGTTCAGCATACCCAGAGGAATATTTGTGACGTGTCCAGTACAAGGAAGAAAACAAGAATTATTTTCCTGGAGGTGGTTCGTAAACGGACAACTTTTATTTTACCAAATTTGAACCTACCTTCTATCACCAGTGATAAGCGAGATCCCCATGGTGAAAGTCGGAAATGAGTCAGTCCGTGGAGAAGAGATATAAAAAAAAAACTAATTAACATTTATAATGAGAATTCAATATTACGGCATACAAAATCTAAAAAATATCATGAAAGGGAAAAGAAACGAAGAATGTAGAATAACCTTCCGTGTGTTGCCGTGTCGTTGACTTTACCCTTGGCGTTTTGCTGATCACGGTGTCAACGTCTTCAGGAAAATTCTAAAGATGGTTTTTACTAATTTAATATTTTTGTTTTTAATTTAAATTCACAGGAACAAAATTTTTAAATTGCAAAACATTTATTCCACGTGGTCCGTAACAAATTCACACGATTGTATATCGCATCTAAAATAATCACTTTTCTACCGACACAAATGCCTCCAAATCTCCAGATAGATATAGAAGATATTCGACAACACAAGTCATCTTGAACTCATCAACTTTTCAAACATGCCAGCGGTAAAAGGCTCGGTGAAAGTTGGAAAGAATGTACACGATCTAGCGATAACGTTCTGGTTTATTGGTCGTAAATGGGAAAAGATATCTAAATTCTACCACGTTTTACCTTTACGACTGCGGAGTTAATTCGCAAAAGTCTCCCGTTGCGAAAGATTATTTTCCAACGATTTAAAGCAACCTTTCTTTCCTGTTTTTTCTGTTTTCTTTTGCAGGTGGTAATAGTGGGCAATGGTGGTGTAGGAAAATCAAGCATGATCCAGCGATACTGCAAAGGCACATTCACGAAAGACTACAAGAAAACCATCGGCGTGGATTTCTTAGAAAGGCAAATTGAGTAAGTATGGGTTTTTGTATTGTTGTTTTGATTTTTTTCGATATCCACAATTAATGCGCAATTTTGCAAATAAAATTATTGTATACGCTGAGAAAAGGAACAATGTTGAAATTTCAATAGTTTTGAGATTTTCAATCGTTTACGTATTGTTTTAGTGAATATACAGGGCATCTCAATCTTCTGGAATACTTTTATCTTTTTGCCCAAATTTAGATAGATGCATCTAAATTCCTTCAAAAAAATTCAAATCCAAACACATTTTAGCGTAAATTTTTATAAGATTAAATTGCATAACTGGCTCTATCTAGTCTTTATCTATGCAATGATGCATATCTTCAACATTAAAAACAATTATTTACAGTAAAACATGAATTCTGCATCCAAAATGATTTCTAGTTGGTATTGTTTGGTTACCATCACAACAGTAAACAAAACATACTGAGGGTGCTGTCGATTCAAAATTTTAAGCCACTTACGAAATGAATTACATAAAAAGGAGTTAATACATTTGACTTACGAATGAAATTAAGGATAATGCGAGCATTCCGGAGTGCAACATTTACTGGATTAAGAAAAGTAATCAAAATTTTGAATCAGCCGCCTAAGATCATTAATGTCGGGTGTAGTTTCCAAATGTAAGACTCGCGTATGAGTACAGGGCTCAAAATTTTGAGTTAATGGCTTGAAAACGTTCATGTTAGAAATCACTTGGATGCAATATTTGAGTGCAGACTCGCATTTAACTGTCTCCTTTACTTCGAATATTAGATGTATACATTATACAAAAATGTTTAAGGACACCTGGTATTTTTTTTTTTTTTTGTTTGGCAAAGTTTGATTGATGTTCAGTACTAAACACCCAGTATATTTCGAAGGCGTTCTGATATCATACGTAGATAGAGTCAAGTATGCAATTAAATCTCGGAAAAATTTACGCAAAAATATATTTCGCATTTCGGATTTTTTTAGGGAAACAGATATATCTACATTTAGGCCAAAGATCTACTCCTCTTCCTGGACTAGAGTTAAATTGATGTCTTTGAGCTTCTTAATCATCCATATGCAGCTTCCCCACGCTGCTAGAACTTGTAAACAGCAATCATCGTAGTGGATCTTTCACCTCTTGGTTTAATTCGTCAAATTCCAGGATCGCGACGTCACCTGGAGGATTCCACCAAACTGGGTACGCTGAAGTCCTTCCTAATCCGGATATTTCTGCAGTGATTCCGAGATGGTTTAGCCTGTCTTTGACCTGGAATACTCTTCCAATAGTCTTGAGATTTATTTTTCCATTGTTTAATAGTTGCTTTAACTACCGTATATGCTATTCCTGCAGAGTATCTTTGGCTTTTATCTGATGTTGCTGGTCTGCTAGGCCTAATTCCCTCGATGGCTTTTACCCACCTTAGTTCGGCTTCCCAGCCTATTGAGCGCATTCATACAGTCCAATACCAGTTTCGACTTCGTCTGTGTGAAGTCTAGTGCTTCTATCACTGCTCGATTATTAACTTTCTGTCTATTTTTTCAATACACCCCAGCACTGCTTCGGCTTGAAATATTGTGGCGCTTTGAATGAGACTTTGTGATTTAGATATTTTTGATTGAATCTCACAAATTTCAGCTCCAACTACAATTTCTGTCTTTGAGCCGTCTATGTACAAGATAGGTTCAGCTTTAATTCTTCTCTGTCTGGTAGTACCGTCTTAAGCTGTGCATTTCTTAAGGCCTCTGTATAGTGTCTTCAAACAAACCCGTCGCCTAACCAAGCGAATGGCAAAACTTTTGGTTTCATTGCTGCAGATCCTCCATTTGTCAGATTCATTTAGACGATTACGATATTTGCTAGAAATTGAAAGGTGAAGCTCACAATTTATTGGCTTATTTCTAGATAAACAAAAGGAATTTTACGATTCCAAAAGGTTAAGACCTTTGACTCTGTGTATATTCAGAGAACAAATTTGGTGTTGATAGGACATCATCGTCTTTCACCTGACAAAAACCGCGAGCATTCACGCCATTACATACATTTTGAGCTTAAGATGACTAAGCAGACGAATTTAAAACAATTTTTGATTACCGACGCCACAATGCGGTGTGCAAATATTTCGAAATTCGCCTTTTCTCGAAGCTAAATATTAAAAACGTTGTTTTCGCGTCGCGTCGTCGTCTTACCTACACAAATTACATTCCGCCGTAAAAAATGAGACCTGTAATGAATTCTCTGCCAATTTAGCAGATTGCCAAATTAGATTGTCTATTCATTATAGAGCTAAACCAACCAGACGACATCTCCGATGCAATTCATTTATTTACCGCAATTTTTTCGCGCTGCTTTCAGCGTCGGGCGGAAATCGTTTAACCTTTGAGAAGTTATTTTTTTAGCGGTTTTAACATCTTTCGACGTCGTAAATTCCGTTTTTTACGCATTTGTTTGTCGTTTCGCTATCATTACCGTCATATTACGGTGGAAAAACAGGTATGACGACGTAATACGGCTTTGGCCAACAAAACGAGCTCTGTTTGCTTATTTAAAAGTTACTAAGACGTAAAGGTTGTATTTTAGATTGCTTTATTTTTATAGTTACGAGTTTATTGGCTATAGAGAAGTTCGTAGAAAGTTTGTTTAATGGAAAAATATACCCATGATCTCATGTTGGAACAAACACATCCTGGACAAAATTAACGCCTCAACAAAACTTCTCATTATTTTCGTTTTCTCTCATTTTTTAAGCCATCGAACTTCCCAAAATATGCCTCTGTTTGGGTAATGATTTCTTTATATGGCATGAACCGCTTTCCGCCAAGCCACTTTTTCAAGTTTGAAGAAACAAAAAACTCACGGGGTACCAAATTCGGCGAATATTGTGGATGGGGCACCAATTCATATCGTAATTGGACCAGTTTTGTTGTCGCAATTACCAATAAGCGACAATATCATGACGGCACAGAATATTTTCTTTTACTAGGTGGGGCTCTTTTGCTTTAGTCCAGCGTCCAATCCTTTCCCTTCTTCAAATAATCAATCAAAATTATGCCGTGAGAATTCCAAAGAATCATCGCCACATCATTGAGATGTTTACCATATTAGCGATTTGCTAACACGACATCAAAATCATCTGAATGACCTGGCTGCTCCTCATCAAAAACTGATGTTCGGCCGGGCTTAAATTCATTAAACCAATACCTGATGGCAGTCGTTGAAAATTCATGGTTCTTCTCTTTGATTTCTGCATACGTTTCTCCATTCAAACGAAGACATCGGATCACTGACTAATATTGTTCTTTTTCCATTATTCCAGAGATACATAAATTTTAATCAAGGAATATCAACACTTAATAAAATTTATTGTTTTGTTTCCAGAGTTGACGGAGAGGATGTCCGACTGATGCTTTGGGACACAGCTGGACAGGAAGAATTCGATGCCATAACCAAAGCTTATTATCGAGGTGCTCAGGCCTGCGTTCTAGCGTTTTCGACGACGGATAGGGACTCGTTTGAGGCCGCACACTCGTGGAAACTGAAAGTAAGGATAATAAAGTCACTATGATTTGGGAAAACCTGTAGTAAAGGCCAAAATATAGCAAAATCATTTCAGAATTTGCTCCTTTCTCTGTATATTGACCCCGTCTTTATCTGCTTCCTCTCGTTTCAGGTGGAGAATGAATGTGGTGAAATACCGACAGTGATAGTTCAAAACAAAATAGACCTCATGGACCATAGCGTCGTAAATCCGTAAGTTGAACAGAAATGCAAATAAACTTTTGAAGTCAAGCAGCTTATGCGTCCTGAATGATTTTATAGCTTTCGAGGCGCTTTCGCTATAAATACCTTGCAATAATTTGAATGAATGAAATCTTCGGAAGCTATCGAAAACCAATAAACAAACCAGCTTTAAGTTTATGTTGTGCATTGTTTCATTAACAGCAGGATGCTCTTCTTGGACGTAAATACGTTTGTACTTTACATTAAAATCTACAAGTTTTCTTCTTTTGGCAAGTTGTCAACCCGATAAAAATTGTTACGCATCGCATAAATTTATGGGGCTATTCCTCCCAAAGAGGAATGACATTTAAATAACAATGTTGGCATCTTGTAGAATATACTAAAAAAGAAAATATTTTTAAAGAAATACTTAATAAGGATAGGTTCTCTGGTGGCAAATTCAGATTTTAATGAAACTTGATGGAAATAGTTTTTGGGGATAGAGGAAAATCGTCCAATGATCTATATTCCCTTAAATCAACAACTCATTGATTCTCGATGTCGACCAGCGGTATAATAAAACTTTTTAAATAAAAATTTGAAATAAAAACAAGGTATGTGCAAAGATGGCCCTAAAAAATCCTAACGGTCCTCCGAGGAGTGTGTGCCTTGATTTTCTCGACAGAAGTACGATCCCGAAACAAGACTTTAAAATGCAACAAACCTCCTCGACCGAAGAAAGTTCTCCAAAAACAAGACCATGCTCATTTGTTTTTTTTTTTTTTTTCACAGTAAGGGGGGCGTACAGAAAAAAATTGTATCTCCAAAACAAACTGTTAAACAAGTCAATTATAAAGAAATATTTGAAAAGCTCAGAAAGAAAGTGCTTAGCGTCAAACCGGACATTGCTCCATCATGATCTCCATTACGAAAAAAATAATTCCTTTAATTCCTCAGTCCCCCTATACGTCTGATCTCACTCTACGTGACCTTTATTTGTTCCCCAAGATGAAGAACGCTACTTTGGTACTATCGAACAGTGGAAAGACCGCCTCATATACAAAAATAAAATAAAATCGTTGCAAGAAATCAAACACGCCTCATTATGCATTTTCCTCCAAAGAACATTCTAACCTCAACATCTTTCCAATACGCGATAAAGCAAATTGTTCACGTGCAACATTCCGAAGCGAATACCTTACTCCCATTTTATCTCAACCGTCCATAAATCACGTGCTGCATTTTAGGCAATGAGACCAATCTCGCATGTGGGACGTCTATTTCAGGCCCTAAGATCTGAGATAAATTGCAACCATACGTCACTATTTATACACCGTAAAGATTTATTTTGGCCAATATTTCGCGTATGTTCTATTAAAGCAGATTCCTCAAATCCGTACACAGGATTTTTCGTAGCCTCAAACCAACTCGTCGCGTATTAATATTAATAATGCCGACCTAATTCGGTATCATTAATAATCTTTGAGGACAGCATTAATACTTGTTATTGTTCATGTAACTTGTGAAATGCTGCGTTCTGCATTGTCTATTTGAATTATGGTGTTCAAAATTGAATAATAATAAGACGCATAATTCCAACGTATCTGTGCAAACTAAATTAATGTGATTTTTTTTGACAACGGTCCACTTGAAATATTTTAGAAATTAAAATTTTCTGAAAATATTGGAGACATGTGCAGTAGCTCATAAAGCTTTGTGGAATTTTTCAAAAAAAGCTGATAACTCGTTGGCGCAAATCGTTTTAATCTAAATTAGTTTAGGCTTAGATCGATTTCAATTGGCCCCCCAGAATGAAGTCGAAAAATTCCAGTGATCGTGGAAGCTATTCGATCTTTTTAATTTACAAATCTTCGGTTAAACGTAATTAGTGGAGCACCAACCGACTGGAAGAAAAATTAATATCCGTCTACTTCCTTTAAAAAAAACACGCTGGTTTTCAACTTCTTCAGTTATAAGAAGTCTCCAACATTGCCTAGTATTCCTCGCCCAAGTATTAATCTTCCCCTTAAAATATGTAAATTTTCATCGCTCCAGTATCGTCATCACTAAAGCAAATATTTATAAAAAAAAAAAAATCATTTGCACTAATCTTGTCCAGCCTCGCTAAGCTCTTGCTTTATCTCCATTGTGTCTTGTGCAAGATGGTTGCATCCGAATATGAAATTCCTAAAAATAAATGCAAAGAACCAAAGAATTCTGGCGTTAAATGTTAACTTTTTTTGGGCTTTTCGTATATTTTAAAACAACCTTCACTTAAGTTAACTTCGCTCAGAATTTCTCATTTGGTTCTTCTTTTCTCTTGTGCGAAGTTAAAATATTTAATTACAATGAAGGAAAAAATAATTTAATCACTTGTGATTTATTTATATCTTTGTTCTAGAGAAGAAGCCGAGCTTTTGGCGAGAGCCCTCGGTTGTAAGCTGATACGCGCTTCCGTCAAAGAGGACGTCAACGTAGCGGCTGTGTTTAGGCATTTGGCTGCTAGGTGTCTTCAAGAGATGCGCGAACCTCGCGAAGATTATTATCCAAGTCCGAACGGACATCATCCTGTTACTATCAGTAAGTAATTCTTATCAAATAGAGCAGTACCAAATCTTTGAAAAAGCCGCGTAGGTACGTTACTTAATGGTTTAAACGATTAATAATGATAGCAAGGATTGTGGGATGGTATGGCAAACAACGCTAAAGTGGCGGTACACTCTGCACCGTACAAGTTTAATTAATTAATTCGGAACAGTTGCTTCGAGGATGCGTGGATTCCAAATTATCAGCCATATGATCGAAATTTGTGAAACTTCCCTTCCACAACATATCGAAAGGTATTGTAAAATTCTTAGGGGCCCAGGTATGACTCAGAAATTTTGTTGGCAAGGCAAAAGATAAGCTGGGCGTGAAGGAAAGGAAAGGTCAGGAATTTATAAAATTGCATGTGGTGATTGTGAGAAAGCCTATCTTGTCTAAACGAAAAAAGCGATAGGCACCAGTTTCAATGAGCACATTGGACGCTACGGACATGGAAGTATAGAATGGTCAAGGATAGCATAGCACATAAACGAAGCCGGGCACATTAGAAAACCTGTCGCCGCGGAAATAAAACGCTTACAAAATTACTTACAAGGAACACAAATTTAATGCATGAAGGGAACGGGCCGCCGCCTTTTTGATTTATTAGGCTAAGGCGGACGCAGGTTTTGCGTTTCCTGCTGCAATCACAAGAGATCCTTTCGTCTATTTTTCCATATTTTTCGGATGTCTTCGTTTTAGGGTGTTTAGATGGCAAACATAAATATTTGTAAATAAATATTTTTTTTGAAAGTAGAGATAGAATAGGCAGGTTGGTGCCTAATGGAGATCCACGCATGCTCGAAATAGCTCTTCCGGACAAGTTACTTTAGTGTCGATGATTATGACATGTTTCAATACAATGTTTTCGGAATATCTTTCGAATTAAAGCATTCCTAAGAAAACATACGTTGGCATTGGTTTAAACTTTTAAACGATAAAAAAACGTTATTTGTTTCCCACGTAAAGCACAAAAAGCATTGACAAAAGACACAATATGTATTCAAACTAGAAGCAATATTTTCAAAGTAAACATGTACCACGCTTATATCACCCAATTCAAGCTCACTACTTTACTTTATTTTCATCTGTTATTTGCCCAAACCATAAGCGTGACTAAGCAGCAATAACAGATCGTTATTTACACTCATATTAACATCTATTAACACAATTTTCGGGCGACAAACATTTATTACCCGGACAACAAAAACGCTAAATAAAGGAAGCTACACCATTTATTTCGAATACCTACCGACGCGATTCTAACAGGAAGCCGCATGATAAACTGCGCTTGTTAAGTTTGTTGCCAAATTTGAAAGCGTCCTGGTGAAAAGTGCTCGGACAGTAAAGAACGTGCAAGTTATTTGCAGAGATGGTAATAGATCATTTAAAGTATGACCAAAATGTTGGCAAGGGACCCAAGAGAGATGGTTAAAAATGTCATTTTACAAAAGCGCATTTTGTGTTAAAATTAGTTGCGTGTGCACGAATAAGATGATCAAAATTCCCTTATCGGTCGCGTTTACATGTAAATTAAATAGCGGGATCCTTTAGATGAAATTCGTCAAATTGAGGAGATTTTCGGAGTACCAAATGCAATATTTCTCCCAAGTAGAAAAATAAAACAATTTTTAGCATCACCCATTTAAATTTCAAACAGTTCGGCATTTGCATCCCGGAGATGTCTAGCGCCGAGTAATGCTTTGCCAATCTGCAATAAATCCGAACGTTATCTGGTTTGAGGAATGTTATTTCTGAAGAATTTTTAATCGTCAAAACACGAGGTATCAGTCAGTGGAAAATCACAATTTTTTTATTTGAAAGCGCGCTTCGGGGTAGATTATTTTGGATGGACGCAAAGTTTACAGAATCTATGAAGGGGGACTCACAGCACGTAGGTACCTAGAAATTCTCGAGATTCTGAATTGATAGAAAAATTCACTTTATCTCCAGCCCCAGCCACAATACTGGCCTACTTACGCCAATTCTGGGCAATAACTTCCTTCGTAGATAAATAGGCACAAACGGACCTGTGAGGATCTCTCGACCTTTGCATATTAAATTTCTTTTTGTGGAGTTTAATGCAAAATGAAGTATATAAGACCTGCCATGATTTCATAGCGGAACATCGTGAGGTAATTGTTTTGCCCTTTCATAATTAACAACTATTGCCCCTAGAAACAAACTAACTGCGTAACGAAAGGAGCCTGAAGATTTTCAATTTCAAATCTGTATCTCAAAAACTAAGGGGGTTAAGGAAATTTTGTTTGGGGCACCTTTTGTTTCATAAAAAAATTAGTCACTGTCACGAAAATCGCAAATCTCTATCTTTATTAATAACTGAGATACCTCGCCAAAGTGCCCAAACTCCTTCTTTCTGCCAATTGTGATTGGAATGCTATTAGAAAAAAAGTGCTATAATATCGGGAAGTTCCAGTAATTTTTTTGTTTTGCCTGTCTATTTGTTATCTTGTTTAAATACCGTTAAAAACAATTGACTTACGTTATGTTTTATTGTAGCCCCAACTAGTGATTCAATTACCAAAATTATCAAAATCGCTGGTTTTGTAGAGCAGTTTTCCTTCCCTTCTTAATGAAGATGAGCGACGCAAAACAAAGAATGAATTGTTTTACAATCAAAAACGCCTTCGAAAACGGTAAACTGCAAGGCAAAACGATATTTTGCCTTGCCCCAAAAATGTTCATTTGGATAATTACTTTGTTTCAGTCACTACGTAAAAAAGATGAAAGCTGAACATTGCCTATTTCCTCGGTGTGCTTGCTGAACAAAGCATAAAGTAAGCCGAAACATATTTACAGATTCTTTTTTGCTTTCAGGTGCGTTCAATCCTAGTCATGCTTCCAAAAATCAAAACGGAACCATAATCCTCCGGCCCACCAAGCACAAGAAAAAGAAGAACGTCTTGAGAAGTGCCTGTCGACTTTTATAACTCTAAATATACAATACGAAACGCATCGACGACTCAAAAAGGAACCGCCAGAGAAACGTCCTCATTTTCATAGTCACCCCTAGTTCATTTCATTTTTCATACTACAACTACTTCATTTGTTTCTTCTTTTAAATGTTATTATTATTATTATTATTACTATTATTGCTTCTACTTTATTTTACTGTTTTTCATTATGACGTTTAAGGAAGTATTTTTTTTTTGGTTTTCCATTTTATATCCCCCATCATTTTTTTTTTGTAATAGCGATAAGGTATATGTTTTTTTTTTTGACAATTTATGTAATATCAGGCCAAAACGGTGAAGTGCTAATAAACTGCGAAATACCTAACGTAGAGTTGTAACATTTAAATTTATATTTATTTGCATTATACGTACATACTTAACAATATTGTTAAAGGGTGGTTCGATTTGGATTTGCCGTATTCCATTGAAATCGTGTGAAAAAGAAATGGGAGATTTTGTGTCCTATTTCTTTCCCAAAGTTAATTGGATCTTTTGACCAAGTTTAACGTATTCCTTTGTGTTATTGGTCATTTGCTCTAAGTTTTTTCAAAATATTTTTGAAAATACCCTCCCCGTCCACGTAATAATTACTTCTGTAGCTGATTGCGTATTTTTTTGGTTTTGCCACGACGTAAGATAGATAGAAGCTTCTGTTCTTAACCAGTGGTGTCGCACAGCATGCAATACATATTAAAATAAAAGGTGCACAGATGAAATGGCGTTAAGCACCAAAAACTGAAACGAATGTCCATTAACCATTTTTTAATCTGATCAATATTTGTCTGACTTATAGCAATTTTAAATGCTGATGATGTGCCTTTAAATGTCCGGTAAAATATGTTTTTTTTGCACGACGGAGCAGGATCCCACTTTACACGAATTGCACGGAATTACCTGGGCAATATTTTTCTTGGCCGTTGGATTTTCAGGGGTTGTCCAATACCTCGGCCACCTCGACCGCCAGAACTGGCACCCTACATGGGCCCTTTTGAAAGCGTCGTGGTCGATGTGAGAAACCCTGTGTTTCAAGCGACGCAACAAGTAACACCGCTAAGGCTCCGTAACACTGTCCAAGCAATTAGCAAGGCGTGCTGTTGCTGTCTTATTTTTAAAATTGTTATAAGTCGGAAAATATTGGTCAGATTAGGAAACGGTAAAGGAGCATTCGTTTCATTTTTTACTTAACGTCATCCCATAAATGCCGCAAATTTCGTAACACCCTATATATTTAAATATAATCACGTAAATAAAAACTTCGATTGTAGCCAATACGAATAGGGCCCTAAATAAAGGTTTTCGATTGACATTGAGCCACCGTCATCAACATCTCTCACCTCCACATAATGTTTCGGTTGCCTCAGATATGACTCGTGAATATAAGAGGTTCAGCATCTTCTGAAACATTTGAATTAACTCAAAACTTATCATGCCCCTACCATTGGTTATGAACAATCAATCTTCTACATTAAGTACGCATTATTTGTATAAAAAAAAAAAACATAAAAAACCGGCAAATAAATATTGTATTCTTCCAAAATTCCAATAAAGGACAGAATTTAGCGCTGGTCTCAGAATTAACAAATTTTGAGAAAAAAATGGAACTCGTTGGAACCCAATATGGAACCACCCATTCTATTAAATAACTCGGAAGGAAAAGAACAACGAAAAACAAGTTTATTTCGATGAATTCCTGTATATATTTTGAACTTATACATAAGATGATTATTACAATAATTATTTGTTTTTATTTATATTTATACTTCACTTTTACGATCTGTAAATATTATTTTTATTTTATTTTTTTCTTCTATTAATTGTGGGGTTTTTTAATATAAATTACAGATTTTTTAAGCGGAGTTTATGCCTTGCTATTTGACCATTGGCCGAAAAGAAGCAGCGCGCGTTATTTGAAATAAAACAGACCGATTTATTTCAAATCTCGTCAAAAGTCGTGTGTTGGAGTTAAGCTCTATAATCTGTAACATTTTAACATTTAAGCGCATATTTCAAATCCCATTTCACAGAACTAATCAAGAACGATACGATACGAGATCTTAATGAAAAAAACGACCCAAACTTTTTTTTTTAGTCTTATTTTCTTCTATATTATTTTCTGTAGTATTCTATTCTTTTCTAATATCCTTCTATATTATTAGAACACTCTTAACTACGTAAAGTAACTAATTTACGAATAAAAATGTTTAGTTATCCGTTATATAAATATGTATATGTTTATTATTAGTAATTGTATCAACATTATTATTATCCTTATTATTATTATTATTATTATTGTCATTCATGATGAATTAAATTAATTTAGTTTAATAAAAATTTCTTCTATCTTTTTGCTATTCCCCTTGAAAGATTCGTGCGCACGCCATCTCCGGGCTAGCACCCCAAGAAATGGACGCCACTAAAAGATGTATTGCTTGTTGTTTCGAAGGATAGGTTTATTTATATTGCGACATATTTACAATCTATTGTAAAGTAAAGTACGATAACATATCAAAGATTTAAAGAATATCATTTATAAAATGTGCTTTTATAAAAATACGTATGTACAGTTCATTCTTTGACGAATTAAAAAAATTATAAACGTTTATTGCGCGCCATTTAAAATCTTATGTCGTTGAAAATTTCTCCGCTCTCTGTAGGCTCCTCAGCAGAATCGTCATTCACAATCATGCACTCCTGAAATTAATTTTAATTTACTTAATAACAGAGAAAAAAAAAAACAATCCAACGGTTCTTAAACTGATTTTATCGTGGAACCCGAGCTTTAGCTAGCTACTATAAAAATTTATATATAAAGTGGAAATAAATCTGCTGCTGTTAACTTCTTCCGGGTTACGCTGTGTATCGTTTCGCCGTTCATGCCTCTCTGTTGACGGTCTTGTTTTTTTCTATTTCTGTGGCTTCCCTGATGAGTTTATTTCTGTAATTCTTGGTAGTGGCTATCACTTCACTAGTCTCGTGTATATGTTCTGTCACCGCTGATTCCTCAATTCTTTTAAATCTTACGTCCTTTTCGTGTTCCTTTATTCTTACCGAGATAGCTCTTTCCTGTTTGTCCGACGTGACATATCATCTGAATACCTTCTGTGCCCTGTTCTCAGCGGTCGGTAGATGCTGCTGGATTAACTTTGCAGTCCCGAAATGTGCTAATATAAAGTGTTTTCTCAGGATTCGTTCTACTCCTGCCACGTATGATAAACACGCCACCTATCTCTGTGGTTCTGTAGTCGTCTTTAGAGGTATCTTCTTCCTTATGTCAATGCTGCTTCTTCAATGCTTTCTCCACCTGTGCTCTCATTGGCTAGATGTAGCTCATCACTGATTGTTTCGACTCTGGATAGTAATGCTTTAATTATCGTCGTGTGCTGCATCGAATGATGGTGAGATCTTGCACCTGTAGATATCTATCGGTGTGCGTCTTCTTCCTAAATACTGCGTGTTGCTTCATCCCTTCCTTTCTTCCTTCCTTCCTTCCTTCCTTCCTTCCTTCCTTCCTTCCTTCATCCCTTCCTTTCTTCCTTCCTTCCTTCCTTCCTTCCTTCCTTCTTTCCTTCCTTCCTTCCTTCCTTCATTCCTTCCTTCCTTCATCCCTTCCTTCCTTCCTTCCTGTTATTCCCTCTTCCGTTCTCTTTACCGTTACATTCAGGAAGGGCAGATTTCCATTTTCTTCTTTCTCCATGGTGAATTTAATGCCTGGATGCTGCGAATTGCAGCGTTCCAAGAATTGTTGTAATTTTTCTTCTACGTTTTGCCATATTACAGTAGTATCGTCGTCATATCGCAGCCAGCACTTGAGTTTCGTTTCGCTCGAGCTTCTTCTTCAAATGCTTCCATTAACAAATTGGCTATTACTGGAAAACGAGACCTCCCATTGCTGTTCCACTCTTTTGCTTGCGGTGCTTTCCCTTGTACAAGAAATATGTCGTAGATAAACATACTTTTGCTAATCCGATGATTTTGCAGTCCAAGTTTTGCTAGTATAGTTAGCGGCGTCAAAACTTACTAGAATGTCTGTTGGCTCAGTCTTCAGTGTGGACAGCATATCTACAAAGTGTTGAATTTTTCACACAGGAAGTAGTTTGTGCGGCATATGGTTTTAGTAGATTTGCCAAGTACTTTGACAAATCATAGGTCGGTGATCCAATATTGCTTACAATGGGTCTTAGTGGTAATCCTTCCTTATATATTTTTGGTATTTCGTACAACATGGGCGGTCTAGTGGTTTTTGGTAGCAATTTGTTCTGCATTGCTTTGGGTATGGATGAATTCTTTATGCTCTCTTTTACTGTTTTAGTCGGATCCTTTCTTATTTTCTTGTAGTTGTTTTCATCACTTATCTTCTTCCGGTAATCTTCTTTATTCAGCAGTACAGTGCCATTACCTTTGTCTGCTTGGAGATGGCGATGTTTTCTTCTGTTTTATATGTTGTTAGTGATGCTTCTTCCTTTCTGGAAAGGTTACGTTTCGGTGTTTTTGACATCTTCAATGCTCTGCTTACTTCTTGTCGCACTTCCTCTGCTTCGACGTGTGGAATTCCGTTAATAGCTATTTCTACTTCTTCTTGGGTACTTTCGCTTCGTCTGCAGATAGTTGCCTCGTTACCAGAATAACCATAACAATGCTTCAGGTTGCTCCTTGGTCTTATTTTCTTCCATCCTTGTGTTATTCTGGATCTCTCTTATTGAGCCGTGTATCGATAAGGTTCCAGTCTTCCTTCGTCATCTTTTTTGCCAATGTTAAATGCAGCTCCAGGATCTTCTTGGAAATCAATTGTAGTTCCGCAAGTTACACTTGATGCACTCGTTCTGGAAGTAAAACTTCTTCTTAAGAACTTCCTTGCGGCATCAGTTGTTATTTCATGTTTTTATTTCACGAAGTTGGGTGCCACTTTGTGGTCTCAGCAACGACGTAGAAATCCCAAACTTGATAATAATTTATTCTTCGTGGTGCGTAAAGAAGCTAGTCTTCTAGTAAATAAGTACAATTCTTTCCCGTACAAGCTAGTAATAACACAGGCGAAGCCGGAAGAACTTAATAGCAGTAGCAACAAATTTCCATCACTTCACATTTTCGAAATAAACCGTGTGTTCAGTCCTTACAGGGCCTCAACTTCCGTTAAGGTTCCTCTTAGGGTTCCGCGAAACGCACTTTAAGGATAGCTGAGTGATAGTGCGGAACTTCAAAAACTAAAAGAAGTAAGTAATACCAACCCTCTCCTGCTTTTGCTCCTCTTCGGATAATAACTTTTCCCTCATTGGTCTCGCAAAGAAATTAAGCTTAAGAGGAAAACAAAAAGTTTGTTTTATGGAATAACAAAAAAAAAACAAAATTAATTTACCTTATATAGTATTAAAATAATGATTATTAAAATGAGAATAGATCCTACTACCGCGATCCCAATCCACAGCCACCAATTGACCACCTCAACAATTTTTCTAAACAACACAGTACGGACCAATATCTCATTCCTGCAATTATGACCAACCACTTTTAAACTTGATAATTAAATAATTAGCGGCATTGCCGCAAATTATCCGAGATTACTTACCTCCGAATACCATCTATTGCCTTAGCCGTTGATTCGATTAGAAATAATGATTTCTTTTGAACTTGTTCACCTAAAGTATCAACTGGAATAGAATTAAAAATAGTTGAGATACGATTATTTTTAACAATTCCAAACAAAGCTCAACTTACTCAACACCGAAGTCATCACTTCTATCTGAAATTTGAATTTTATCGAGGAATTTGCGTTCAGCTCGCCAATGCTGCAATGGTAAGATCTACAGCTAATCAAAGAAACGTTTTGACAACCAATGCTGTATTTAATATGTTGCGGGACCTCCTTCAACATCTGCTGTAGGTTATTTAGATCTCTAACATTCCTCGCGGGCGGTTCATCGAATGGAACGCATTCATCTGCCAAAGGCTATAAAGAATTTAAATTTTGATTTTTCCAAGTTGCAATACACTTACGCTAATTATAAAAGTATTGATCCTTCCACCACCCGTGTTGATCACATTTTCTGGGATATTAAATTCGATCCTTTCATCCAGTAAGGGACTCGGTCCGCCGTTGAATACCACGTATTCGTGGGTGAAGTTCAGACTCTCTCTGTTTTCTATGTATTCCGGATTGGAGAAACTGAAATAAGGCGATGATCAATAAGTCGAAAGAAGCAAATACCTCAGCAACATCGGTACACACCCTATGAGAGAAAGCTTTGATTGCAAACGAACGGGAAGTGTTAAGCTCAATTGAGCATTGCTACCGTTACCGGAACCCGCGCTGCTAACACTTATATTAACTGTTATGTCTTTTAGACGTGGATCGAGCCGTTTTACATCGAATTGGAATTCCAATTGTTTCTGTAAAATCAAAATAAAGCTTATAAATAAGTCTAATGCAAATTTTTAATAATCATATGTTAAATATAATAATACTAAATTGGGACAAAAATGTCCCATTAATAAATTAACGCTAGGATGAGCGAAATCCTTTATGTACCTTTTTAAAGAATATGGGACAAAATTATCCCACTAAAATGTAATCACTTCGATCACAGATCAATTTTAAGCAAAGACAATGTTACCTGTTGATTTAGCAATAATCGATTAGAAATATCACAATGGAGCATATTTTCGACTTTGGAACAAGCAGGAGGGAACTGTCTGATCTCAGTCGGGATCGTGACGTTCATTTTGCAAACAAATGCGGTCTCTCCCAGATTCGAGACGGAAACATTTAAGGAGACGGCGTCCCGACTACCGATTACCAATTCGCTGATATTTTCGAATTTAGCTTGCAACGTGATATTCGGTAAGCAATTATCTTCGTCCCCGCACCCTGTCACAAAGGGCACCTTGTGCGTCAAGTCGGGGGTCTTCGGGTACACGACGGGGCATTCCGGACATTCTGAGGAAAATAAAAAATGCGCGTAAACGAGGATCTGATGGACGGGAATCGTGCTTACCGGCTAGTTTATTCGAGATTTTCAGTTTTAACGGCGCTGGACTGTCGAAAGCGTGCGGCTTCAACGTTAGGACGAAATTTAAACATTTCGTCTCGCCAATTTTCGATTCCAGCGTCGTAGTCGAATTAGTGATCAACACTCTGCCGTCGCTTTCTATCAATACTCTTGCGGTCAAGGTATCGTTAGCGCCTTTACGACCAGTGTATGTATAGCAGTAGCCGATGGTGAGGTCCTTGCTATTAGATCCGATCCTTTTCAGGTAGGTATTGATGTTATGTTCAAAACGGAGGATCTTTCGTGATCTGAGTATAATCAAGACGTCGGATGTCAAAGAACCAACTGCAAAGTCTGTAAACAGTTCAGATTTTTTTTAATACTAAAATATAAATTTTAGAAGTGTTGTTTGATTAATCTGCGATAAATTAAATCTCAACACTGATGGTGTCCATATTTTTGCCAAAGAGAATCTCTAAATATTAAAAATCCCTACCGCTGTAAGCGTTCTGATCAATATCCAGCCCGTTAGATAGATTAATTCCAAATCCGGCTACGTTATGGGTTACCGTTTTCCCAACGATTTGTTGAATTTCTTTGAAGCCATTCTCGTTCTGGACGTAAATATAAACAATTCCACCGCCATTATCCGCGTATGGGGCAGAAATTACAATGCCTACAATGAGATAATATATAAGAAAAATTATTATTTTCTAGCATACAGCAGATTTGATAGTGAAATAACAATATAAGTATCTCAAGTCTCGAGTTAAATAGTTCAATCTGTATGCTGCACTACTATAATTACTTAAAACTTAACAATTTCTTCCTAATTAGTAAAACAGGTAAAAAAATAAAAGACTGTTCTTTTTGAGTTTGGTCCTAATATTGTCTCCTTTTGCCGAGATCTAGATAAGCCGTAAAAATTTTATCCCAAAGTAACGGAATTTTTGAAAGGCAAAAAAAAAAAAATCGGAATTTCGCCAATCTAATGGCGCTAATCGATGGCCCTATGGCCGTATATGTTCCAAAAAATATTTCAGCCCGCTATCTCGAACGGCTTATGAGATTTGGGCGTTTGAAGTTTTCGGAAACTGCGCCGCAGACGGTCGGAAACGGACGAAAAATCGACATCGCTCCGGTTTTGGTCGATTATCTCCTCAAATATGCATCTGCGGTAAGCGAAGTCGGCACGCGTTCGATAGAGAATTGACCGGCGGATCGATTGCGACTAAGC
>LR736869.1:6707835-6721826 GCA_902654985.2 Oryctes borbonicus | reverse complement strand
ATTTTCATTTTTCAATTTTGAGACGCCGTAGCGTCCGAACGGTTAGAACTAAGGAGTTGAGATTTCCCTCCTTTAAAGCGCCCATCAAGGCCTTTCGAACGAGCCCAAACCTATCCTCGTAGCTCGTCCGGTTGCTGAGATCTAGACAAGCCGTAAAAATTTGAACACAAAGTGATGGAATTTTTGAAAGGCAAAAAAAAAAAGTTGGGAATTCCGCCGATCTAATGGCGCTAATCAATGGCCCTATGGCCGTATATGTTCAAAAAAAAAGTTTAGCCCGCTACCTCTAACGGCTTAGGAGATTTGGGCGGTTGAAGTTTTCGGAAACTGCGCCGCAGACGGTCGGAAACGGACGAAAAATCGACATCGCTCCGGGTTTGGTCGATTATCTCCTCAGATATGCATCTGCGGTAAGCGAAGTCCGCACGCGTTCGATAGAGAATTGACCGGCGGATCGATTGCGACTAAGCAGAAGTCTCTACCTCTTTTTTTTGCGGGTTTCTCGGGCGTCAAAGTTGAAAAAAGGAATTTTCATTTTTCAATTTTGAGACGCCGTAGCGTCCGAACGGTTAGAGCTAAGGAGTTGAGATTTCCCTCCTTTAAAGCGCCCATCAAGACCTTTCGAACGAGCCCAAACCTATCCTCGTAGCTCATCCGGTTGCCGAGATCTAGACAACCCGTAAAAATTTGAACCCAAAATGATGGAATTTTTGAAAGGCAAAAAAAAAAGTTCGGAATTCCGCCGATCTAACGGCGCTAATCAATGGCCCTATGGCCGTATATGTTCAAAAAAAAAGTTCAGCCCGCTACCTCTAACGGCTTAGGAGATTTGGGCGTTTGAAGTTTTCGGAAACTGCGCCGCAGACGCTCGGAAACGGACGGAAAATCGACATCGCACCGGTTTTCGTCGATTATCTCCTCAGAGATGCATCCGCGATATGCGGAGTTGCCACGCGTTCGATAGAGAATTGACCGGCGGATCGATTGCGACTAAGCAGAAGCCTTTAGCTTTTCGTTTTGGCGGGTTTCTCGGGCGTCAAAGTTGAAAAAAGGAATTTTCTTTTTTCAATTTTGAGACGCCGTAGCGTCCGAACGGTTAGAGCTAAGGAGTTGAGATTTCCCTCCCTTAAAGCGCCCGTTGAAGCCTTTCGAACGAGCCCACACTTATCCTCGTAGCTCGTCCGGTTGCTGAGATCTAAACAAGCCGTAAAAATTTGAACCCAAAGTGATAGAATTTTAGAATTTAGATTTCTAGAAAGGCAAAAAAAAAGTTCGGGACATTTTTGCAATATGTTAAACCCTTAAAAAGAGACAACATTACGCCCAAAACAAAAAGAACACAATCTTTTATTTTTTTGCCTGTCCAATTCTGTGGTTGATGGGGTCCAATTTCCAGTATTACTATTTTCTAAGTTACGAGTATTCGTCACTTCCACTATATTATTCCACTATCAAACCTTCTTTCGTCCCCGAATTTAACTATCTAACAACCTATATTCCTATTTGCGTCCAAAATTCCGATATTAGTCAAAGCCGTGCCGAATCTACCACCTCTATGATGGCCGCAGATCTTCTCCCAAAACACAAGATCGTCCTACAAATGATCCACGGTCATTTCCTCTAAATCAAAAATAAATAAACTTGATTGGGTGAAGAGCTTACTGCATAATTTCGATAGATGAAGACGCAGCCTTCTTCGTAGGTCTTCATGTTGTACATGGGGGCTCCGACGAATAAGTGGTCCTTCGTAGCGAGCAGAGATGATCCGTAATAAGAGCTAATTTGGTCGCCTTTCAAAATTCTCAGGGGAAGATCTTTTATGGATTCGTAATCCAATATGTATACCTGAAAAGGAGGGCCAAATGCTTGGAAGTTTGTCAAAAATATAATAATAGATAAATGTGGCCGCTCAGCTACTAACTAACTAACTTTGAGATGCTAATTTTAAGATAAATTTCATCATTTAACTCTTACTTGACCTAATAAATCGTCTCCACGCGGTGCACCGGCTATAACGCAAGATCTTTTCCGCCCAGAAAAATAGAACGAACCAAATTCTATCGCATACCCTGCAAAAGGAATACTGGATCCTTATTTTTATCTGTGCAAAGACAATCAAATACTGACCTAGATAACTATTTCTGTTTATCTTTTTCTCCGGTTGTAGTATATCTTTCGAATCCAAACTTGTGTGCTTGATGACTGTACCTTTAGCAAAAATAAATAAATAAATAAAAATCAAAGCTGCCTAAAGTTATTAACCTATCGTTAACAATTTTGAACAATATGTGATGAGATATGTTTGATATATTTGCTATTTTTCATATCTTCGTACCACAGAAGGACAAACTGAAAAGTTTTTTGTATTTCTTTTTCGCTTATTTTAAAAGAAAATTTAATTCCAAAAACATATCATTCCAACAGTATAAAAACATGTTTTCTTTATTTTTGGCAGATCCGTTTAAATATTCTGAACGGATCTGTATACTTAAAATTAGTACTTACCTTTCCAGGATAATACTCCTGGTGCACCTAGCAAAAATTCGTTTTTCTTCTGAAAAATAAAACCTTTTCATTTGGTAGAAACGTTTTTCTTTATTTACGAAGGAAATGTATACTTACGACATGTTTAACAGAAAATCCAGACTCGCCATGCGCATATAAGAATTCGTAAGTGTTGTTGAAGATTTGAACTTGACTGTAAACTAAAATTAAAGGAAACGATACATTAATAAAAGTGAATTTTGATTATTCCGCGAGCTTCAGTAAATTCAAGAATAAATTTTTATATTTTGGTTCATGGATTGACGATTCAAAAAAACCTCAATACTACTACAAACTTGGTCTGAATCTAGACTATGGAGCAACGGCCTCGCTTGCTTCGGAATCCACAAAACTCTAGCAATGGATGGTTGCTCTGAAAACGAGATACGTCTTATGAAAGAGAAAGATGACATCTACACTGAAACTGAAGGATGAATGTTTGCAAGATGGTCACAGGAACCAAAGTCCCTTGAACAAAGGCCAAACAGGCCAGGTCGAGAGAAAGAGGATTGGAAATTGGCTACAAAAGTGATTAAGCCAAATAAAATTAGGTTGGTAGTAAACAAGTTGCAAAGTAGGAAGGATCTCTGACCTAACGCCAACATCTTACGGAACCACTAGCTTGTCCCCCATTCTATTAAAAACACTGGAGCGGCTGGTGGACAAGTATGTTAGAGACGAAACGTTGACAACGCAAAAACTTAACACTTGTCACCAGAAAGGTCAAAAGGCTCAGCGCTAGACGACTTAAATCGACTAATCTTTAAGTCAATGGAGGATAAAGAGATGGCCTTTCTAGATATTGAGGGTGCGTTTAGCAACATCGTTACAAATTCCCTAGTACAGGCAATCAAGGGACTCTGCCGCTAGATAAAGACTACCCCAGAGCAATGCATAATAGTAGCGCCTCTGGGAAAGTTAATATGAAAGTAAGGGCAGGAGGGCGATGCCCTCGGGGAGGTGTACTGTCACCCCTTCTATGGGCTTCTCTCATCTAATAACAGAACTATCCAAAGAGGGATTCTACTGCCTAGGATACGTTAACCACCGAGCAATCGTAGTACGAAACAAATTTGCCTTATGCGGAACTCTCACAAATTTACAAATGTAAAAGTTTGTGTGGAAAAACGTGTAGAGTAAGTCCAAAAATATGGCTCGATTGTGTAGTGGAGAAACAGCGATAGCATACACTGTTCTTACACTAAATCGTTTCAGGAAGTTGATATATTGAGTAAGGTCCTACATTGAAATCTGCATAAAGCCAGAGAACTAATTTGAATTTGGGGAAGTCTGCAAGGAACTCCCTTTCATTTCAGATAGTTTTTTTTCGAATTTCAAATCTTTCAGACAAGTAATCTTTTATTCATCCAAGAGCAGCGTACTTTATTTCGTAATTACACTACCCGACAAAAACATAGAGGCGGTATCGCTTCTATTTACCAAACAAAGTTATATAAGACATTATATAAAATGTAAATAAGGGTTATTAATGCTTGTTATGTAAATAGTCCATTTATAGATATTTCTGGGTATTTATTGCTTTATGAGTGGTAATTGAGATTTTCCCAGATCAAAATAGGAATTTTAAATGCGACGAAAATTTAGGCCCTGTGCATTTATTACATTAATATAAGCAAAAATGTTTTAATTTGTTACTTCTCTTTATATGCAGCGGTTGTGCTGGTAAAGTGTTCATATTTCACCATGAGAAATTATATTTTATAAAGTGTTTGCAATATGGGTAGAAAAAAGCAATTATCCTTGATAGAAAGAGGTAAAGTTCTAGCCTGGCACCAGGATGGTGTTAGTAAGAAGGAAATTGCTCGTCGGTTACGAAGAAGCGATCATTCCGTTAGAAATTTCGTAAAAGATCCGGAAAATTACGGCAAACCAAAAGGCCAGGGGCGACCGAAAGCTGTAAGTGAGCGGGATAAACCCATGATATTGCGGTGTGCATCCAATTCTTCTGCGTCGGCGAGAGTTATTGCAGAACAGGCGGGGGTACAAACGCACGTGCGTAATGTTCAAAGGATTTTAAAGGCGTCACCGGTAATATCACGGAAGAAAATGTTGAGAAAACCGCCACTTTCGGCGAAACACAAAGAAGCGAGGTTGAGATTTGCTGAAGAACACATATCCTGGAAGAAGCAATGGGAAAAAGTTATATTTTCCGATGAGAAACGTTTTAATTTGGACGGAGCGGATGGGTACTCGCATTATTATCATGATCTGAGAAAGGAACCAAAAGTGAAAATGACCAGACAATTAGGGGGTGGATCTGTGATGATATGGGCAGCGATTGGATTCCGCGATAAAACTGGGATAGTGTTTTGCACAAACAAAATTACATCTGTGACGTATAAAGAATTATTGCGTGACAATCTTCTACGTTTTGGAAACCAATGGGCCGGGCGCAATTTTGTTTTTCAGCAAGATAACGCGCCAATTCATAAAGCAAAAACCATTACTGAATGGTTTAAAGAGAAAAAGATTAAAACTTTACAGTGGCCGACGCGGTCACCAGACTTAAACATTATTGAAAACACGCGGGGTGAATTGGCACGTCGTGTTTATGGCGAAGGCCGTTAATATTTCAGGGTACAGGAACTGAAAACTTCAAAAGTGACTGAACGGCAGAATATCCCTCCAAATTATGCGTTAAATTTATATAAATCTATTAATAACAGACTATTGGAAGTAATTAAGAACAATGGAGGATCTACGCATTACTGATCACTCATTTGTTGATTTTTGTTTTACATTTGTAACAGAGCGTCTAAATTTTTGTCGCAGAAATTGTTTAAACATTGGAGTAATAATTTATTATTTAGTTCATATATTACTGGAGGAGATATTTTTAAGTTTATTTTACTTTTACGAATAAAAACTTAATTAGATATCTTGCTAGTTTCGCAAAGAAATGTTGTAACCCTTAAAACCTTTAAAACATCTTACCGCGTCTAAGTTTTTGTCGGGGAGTGTATGTCTTTTTTAACTAACAACCCAAGAACCAATACAAACTATCCACCAACAAAAAGCTACCTACCGTTGTCCAGCGAAGTAATCGGTTGAAAATTATCATGTAGCGCAAAACATCGTCCATTGACTCTATACTGCTGTGTTGCTATGTGACGTGGGGCGCAAATCTGTGGGAGAAGACCCACGAAATTATATCTCATATTTTCTAGAGCTGTACAACTTACGTAAGTAGGATCTCCAACCATATCCCCGCCACTGATCGAGGCTCCTAACATTTCGAAACCTAAAAGATACATAGATCGATTGGTCTGAAAAAAATGTTTGCGTAATTATTAAATTTACCGGCTGGATTCTTGACATTCAAATGAAATTGTCTGCACAATTTCGGCCCACATAACGCTATTTGATCGACTCTTGGCGCACCAACTATGAATCTGAAACTGTACGAGATTTGGGAGTTAATATGGCCCGGCAAAAAAAAACCGAGGGTTTAAAATTAGCGTTGCAAACTTGTTTCTCTGTACTGTTGATCAAAAATCTTTGCTAATAGTTGCTAAACATTTAAAGGCAAATTGTTATACATTAATTCTAATTCAAATTTTAAATTTGATCAGTTTTTGCGTTTGTAAAGCAAAGCGTATAAACTGCATTGACTTAAATCTAGTTACGGAAAAACTGGAGATCGAAGCTTGTTGGAGAGATGGTGTGATTAGCTCATTCAAAGTACGATGCAATTTTAACTGAAAGTCAAACAACAGGCATAGGCACGCCTGTTTTGCATAGAACATGGTGTCAACTGATTAATGAGATGGGGAAAAACCAGGAAAAAAATACATTTACAAGGAAACTATGTTGAGAAATTTGCTTTAAATTATATACACTGTTGTTCAGAGAAGTTCGGTCGGTTGGTAAAAAACATGAAAAGGTTACAGAAACAAACGAAACTAAAAACAAAATGTAATTTTATTGTATGTACAGGTAAAAAAGACAAAAATAAATAAATAAAAAGTTATTCTGGCCTAATATAACATACTGAACATTATTTTTTTTTTTCGTCGAAAAAACCTCCTTTGCTGTAAATCACCGCTCGAACTATTCTAGGCATTCTTTCGATAAGTTTTGTTAAAACGGGATTGTGGAATATTAATCCTTTCATGTTGCAGAATATTCCGTAAATGTTCTTGTGAAATTGGGCATATTTTTCGGATCCTCCTGTCCAGTTCATCCCACAACAACTCTATCGGGTTCAAATCTGGGCTTTGTGGGGGCCATGTCATTACTTTCAGGGTGTGCTGTTCTTCTTGCTTCTTTAGATAGTTCTTGCACACTAACGCAGTGTGTTTTGGGTCGTTGTCATGCATGAATGTAAAGTTACGGCCTATTATACGCAATCCTGATGACATTGCATGATTCTGGAGTGTTGCAAAATAATTTTCCTTCCTCATTACACCCTGCACTCTGCATAAATCTCCCGTCCCAGCAAAGGAGAAACATCCCCACACTAACACAGAACTACGCCCTTGCTTCACTGTAGGCACAATGCAGTTCGGGATCACTTTTCGGTTTTAGATCTTCGGACATAAACTCGTCGATTTTGCCCAAAAACCTCAAACTTTGACTCGTCACTCCATAGCACGTATTTCCATTCATTTAACGTCCAATCTAGATGAGAACTGGTCCACTGTAGCCGTTTTGCTCTGTTGTCCCGACGTAATAAGGGTTTTCGAATGGCAATGCGTCCATGAAGGTCCACTTGTTGAAGTCGACGTTTTACCGTACTCGCCGAAACTTGTTCTTCACGGCCGCGATTGACTTCGGCTGCTATTTGCGGCGCTGCTAATTTTCTATTGCGTTTGCTTAATAATACAATTCTCAAATCTTCAGCTTTTGTTGTTTTCCTAGATGCTCCAGGACGAACACGATTTTCTATAGTTCCGGTTGTCCGATATCGCTTTATGATATCATTTACTGTTAAACTTCTCACATTTATTTTTTCAGCAATTTGTCGCCCCCGAATATTCTTCTTCAAACAGCGCAATAATGCGTGAACGTTTTCCTACACTGGTAGGCTTGGTACGTGCCATTTTGAAGTAAATTTTCTTAAAACTTCCGCGCAAAAACGACAGATGCACACCAACACACGTTTAACAGTAAAATGAAGCAAATTTATATCTTGACGCCTGTGATAAATAAACAAGAATGATACTGCGGTATATTTCCTAAATGTATTGTTCGTTAATAATCCCCAAACGACCCGTTTCAAAAGATCGGTACTTCCGAGAAATTCTTGGAATGATAATAAAAGGGACTTTATTGCGGTCGTCGCAATATTTCTACTTTAAATAATAATTTATGGCTTTAATCCCTTAGAAAAGAGTGTATGCTTAATATTTTTCTAATTTTATGTATTAATAATTGTATACAGTGTGATATAATAGATTTTTATTGTATGACCGAACTTCACTGAACGGCAGTGTATATGCAATTAATGTAGTCCGTTAAAGAAACAACAATAACGTAATGGGTACCAAAATAATAACAGTTGCAAAACATTCGTCATTGAATAGATTAAAACTTATCACTTTGGTTAAAAAAAGAACCTATGCTCCGTTACATCTGGCCAACTCTGTAAAGTAGCAGAACCGCAAAACATTATTATATGCTGATTAAAACTGATAACTGCTCAAAATGATAAATATCCACAAATATTAACTTATTAGCGTGTAAAGTTTTAAATACGCGGGATATGCTATCAAAACCAAGATTTTTTTAATCTATGGAAAATGTTACAACCAATACAGAATTGTTTGCAAAATTAACTACAAATTCTTACTTGCTATTAAAAGTATTTATAAATATTACAAGAATAGTATAAATAAGAACGGCGGAGGAAGTAATCAGCATGAAAGCAATAAAAGGGAAAAATAAAGACTGATACAATGAAAAATGCGAAGAAACTAGAAAACAAAAAAAAACGGATAAACGAGAAAGGCGAAGCCAAAGCAGAAGCCATTATAAAACACAAAGAAACTAGGCAAACGTAATATATAAAAAGAAAAAAATCAATGGTAAAATCAAAAGTTAGAAGAAATAAATCAAGAAAGGAACAGGAACAACCCAAGACAATTTTATAAAAAGATAAAATGCTAAAACAGTACCACAGGAAATAAAACAAGGGGTATGAAAAGTAAAGGCACGAACCCCAATTGGTACTATCAGCAGATGCTAAATGAAAAATAAAATGTCAATACAGAGATGGAGATAATACTGACAGAAGAGGAAGAAAATTAAGTCCAATGTCCCACACAAATGGAGATACAGGAAGAAATGGGAACACTTCGAAGTGGTAAAGCCCCAGGAGAGGATAGAATAGAGGCAGAAGTACTAAAATATGGAGGACAGCAACAAATTAAACACATCTATCAATTAATCCAATAAATATGGAAACAAAATAAATTTCCAAATGAACGGAACACAGATACAAAATAGGGGACAAAGAAAAATGCAGCTATAACTCTGCTAAATATAGCTTATAAAATATTGGCAAATTTAATAAACAAAAAGGTGAAATTTCATGCAGAAAAAAAATTAAAACTTCTCCACCGTTTCATCCAGCAACGAACGGCTTAGCTGAAAGTGCTGTAAAAATAATTAAACATGCATTATTGAATGTCTTAACTAACGGTTCCAGTCATAATTTTACTTTAGTTTTAAATCGGTTCTTAATGGATCATAGAATTATTGTCCATACTACGACTGGTGAAACGCTAGCAAAATTATTATTTTTGGGACACAATATTAGAACACCATTAGACTTATTATTACCAAACTGTAAAAAAAAGGAAAATTTCGAATGCAGTAATAGCTAAAAGTGTTAAAAAAAGCAACAGAAACAAATTGAAAGTTATAGAGGTACGAGACGTGTCTTCGCGGTAAATGACAAAGTTAGTGTTAAAAATTATAAAAACATGGATCAATGGTGTTATTCATAAAAGATTAGGCCAGCGAATATCCTTAGTCTATGTACCAAAGATACAAAAAATTCGGAGACGATATTTGAATTAAATATTAGATTTTACTGATTTTTCTATAAGCAGAAAAAATGATACCGAATGTGAAATTTTAAGTGACGATAGTGTAGAAGAAAATATATGTGAAGACTTAGATTAAAATGTGTTATGTTAAATAAGGAAATCAAAGAGAGATAGGAAAAGACCTTTTCGATATGGACTAAATTAATGTAATTAAAAGGGGGGAGTGCCTTTTAATTACAGCAATTATTCATTTAGTCCACATCGAAAAGGTTTTTTTCTATTTATTTCCATATATCTGGATGTATATTTAGTTTATAGATTTTTGTGTATTAAATTTTTTTTAAGCCAGGTGGGCGATCCCCTCTTATTGTAAAATAGGAATAGTACACTCCCCTCCAAAAACTTAGACGCGGTAAAATGTTTTAAAGGTTTTAAGGGTTACAACATTTCTTTGTGAAACTAGCAAGATATCTAATTAAGTTTTTATTCGTAAAAGTAAAATAAACTTAAAAATATCTCCCCCGGTAATATATGAACTGAATAATAAATTATTACTCCAATGTTTAAACAATTTCTGCGATAAAAATTTAGACGCTCTGTTGCAAATGTTACACAAAAATAAACAAAGGAGTGATCAGTAATGCGTAGACCCTCCATTGTTTTTAATCACTTCCGGTAGGCTGTTATTAATAGATTTATATAAATTTAACCCATAATTTTGAGGGATATTCTGCCATTCAGTCACTATTGAAGTTTTCAGTTCCTATACCGTGAAATATTGACGGCCTCCGCCATAAACGCGACGTGCCAATTCACCCCGCATGTTTTCAATAATGTTTAAGTCTGGTGACCGTGCCGGCCACTGTAAAGTTTTAATCTTTTTCTCTTTAAACCATTCAGTGATGGTTTTTGCTTTATGAATTGGCGCGTTATCTTGCTGAAAAACAAAATTGCGCCCGGCCCATTAGTTTCCAAAACGTAGAAGATTGTTAGGCAATAAGTCTTTATACGTCACAGATGTAATTTTGTTCGTGCAAAACACTATCCCACTTTTATCGCGAAATCCCATCGCTGTCCAAATCATCACAGATCCACCCCCTAATTGTCTGGTCATTTTCACTTTTGGTTCCTTTCTCAGATCATGATAATAATGCGAGTACCCATCCGGTCCGTCCAAAATAAAACGTGTCTCATCGGAAAATATAACTTTTTTCCATTGTTTCTTCCGGGATACGTGTTCTTCGGCAAATCTCAACCTCGCTTCTTTGTGTTTCGCCGAAAGAGGCGGTTTTCTCGACATTTTCTTCCGTGATATTACCGGTGACGCCTTTAAAATCCTTTGAACATTACGCACGTGCGTTTGTACCCCCGCCTGTTCTGCAATAACTCTCGCCGACGCAGAAGAATTGGATGCACACCGCAATATCATGCGTTTATCCCGCTCACTTACAGCTTTCGGTCGCCCCTGGCCTTTTGGTTTGCCGTAATTTTCCGGATCTTTTAGGAAATTTCTAATGCAATGATCGCTTCTTCGTAACCGACGAGCAATTCCCTTCTTACTAACACCATCCTGGTGCCAGGCTAGACCTTTACCTCTTTCTATCAAGGATAATTGCTTTTTTCCACCCATATTGCAAACACTTTATAAAATATAATTTCTCGTGGTGAAATGTGTACACTTTACCAGCACAACCGCTGCATATAAAGAGAAGTATCAAATTAAACCATTTTTGCTTATATTAATGTAATAAATGCGCAGGGTCTAAATTTTTGTCGCATTTAAAATTCCTATTTTGATCTGCGAAAATCTCAATTACCCCTCATAAAGCAATAAATACCCAGAAATATCTATAAATGGACTATTTACATAACAAGTATTAATCACCCCCATTTACATTTTATATAAACTTTGTTTCGTAAATAGAAACGATACCGCGTCTATATTTTTTGGCTGGTAGTGTATGTACGTAGCGATAGATCCGAATAGACGATTAAACGTATTTCTCATTATTAACTGTTAATTTCATTATCTATAATCTCAGTAACAAACTCTAAGATTATACACAAACTATAACATTTAATTTATTTAATTTTTTTAAGATTTATTTAAAGAGCTCTGAAGTTAGTGCTGTGAAAAATTAAGAACATTTAAGCTAGATGCTTGTGGAAGGTCGGATTGAGGCTGTATTATATGTTATATATTATTAAATAAAAAAATAGCAAAAATATAGTGGGCGTCCTTTGATTTTGCGTACTACAAAACTTATCAAAAACATTCGTATTTTGAACCTTATCTATTTTTTTTTTATAATTATTTCTTATTTTCTATTTGACGCCCCTAAATACATTCACCACCAAAACAAAATATATGTAATTTTTCCTTACGGTACAATTATTCAAATCTAATATCAAAATATTCCTCAACAACACGACTTGTAAATAATTCGAAAAAATATTACTCACCCTGTATCCTCCTGTTGGAGAAAGACCGTGGTATATTGGGAGCCGTTCGTTGGATACAAATAGGAATAGCGCACATCGAATATATAAGCTTTACTTTTAAAGATTACGCTTAAGAAGATTAAGAAAAGCTTAATTTTTTCCCACAACATCTTAAATAAATTATTCTTTTGTTGACTAGAACGTGGTAATGTTACTTCCCAAGTTGTTTCGTAGCGAGTTGTGCGTGTGATATTGAACTTTATCTTATGGACATCCTATGAATCATTTAGATTACAATACCCTTAATCGTACGTACTTGCACGGCAAACGATACATTATACACCACGGGAAAAACCAAGAGTCCTGGTTTTGGGCTTCGTTTTCCGAAAGATCGTTTATTCTACTGTTTTCCTGTACAGTAGAATAAACGATTGGCGAGAGACTGAAGCGGAAAATTACCTAATCGACAATTTAAAAACTTATTCAGCATTACATCACTTCTTTATTATTGTTTTGCTGATGATAATTTTATATATTCTCTACTCATCGAAATTATGTTTCTTTTTTGTAACAATTTCGTAAGCGTCTAATTCCCGCGTTATTAATCAACTTCAGGTTTTCTAATTTAACATTTCACCCGGTTTCGTTTATGTGTTGTGCTACACTTGACGATTGCAATCTACCAAATCGATAACACCTGATGTGTTCCTAATCTGGTTCGTTTGAGCAATTTAGACATTGTCGCAGGCTTTTGTTTGCTATTTCCAAAATTGCAAAAATACAAAAGATTACCTTCACTCTACACGAATCAAAATTATTTTCAAGTAAAGGGCAATTACTACGAGCAATTAGCGGATATGGCAATGGGTAACTCCCTCTCCCTCGATGTCGATCGCATGCTTGAGAGAGTCCAACATAGGGATAATGTGAGGAATCCCACGAGCTTAATCCCGGCAGAAACTAACAGTAAGAAATTTATGAAACTTCCCTTTCACAGCAGAGCGAAAGGTAAAGATATAAACCCATGTTTCAGTTCGCGACATAAATCTTTTCGGCAATCCGAAAGATAGTGATAGACAAACCAGAATAGCGATAGGCACCAGATTCAATGAACGTATCAGGTCTTATCGATTTGGTAGATTAGAATCGTCAAGTGCCGAAGGAATTAGACGCTTACGAAACTATTTACATAAAAGCAACACAAATTTGATGAATAGAGAGGACGGACCGTTATCATATTCAGTTATAATTGATTTATTGGGATAAGGTTGCATATGTTTTATGTTTTGTACTACAATGGCAAGAGACTCTTCTATCTGTCCGCATTTTTTCGCATGTCTTAGTTATAGAGTATGTAGGAGGTAAAAGTAGGTACTTGTAAATATTATTTTCCTCGAAAATAGGGGTAGAACAGGCATCGGTTGAGAAAGAATTATTTAATTAAATTTGTATGGTGCGGGGTGTGCCGATGCTTTTGCGTTATTTGCCATACTACGCCACAGTTTTTGCTATCATTATCTTCAAGCATTTCAAGAAAATGACTAAGACAAACCATGAGAGCTTATATAATTGCATAAATTAAAAATTGATTTTATAACAGACCGCCAGAAATATTTAAAACCCAAAAGAAGCCAATTTTTACTGTTGGCAACATGTGTTTTAATTCTAAATAATATTGTACCTATCCCATGTTTCAGTGTTACCAAATCTAATGAAAACGGGATTTTTTTTAAATACGAAAAGAACACTATATGCAAAGTTAGGCGTAATAATTAGATAGATTCGTCTTTTTTAGTTGGTAATAAAAAAAGTCCCTAGAATAGTACCGTTCTAGTTTACATATATACTTGATATCGAATTAATGACTCTTATTCGTTGTGTTTAGAACTAAATGAGCATTATGCGGTGAATAATTTTAAAATCACTACGCCACAGTTTTTTCGGAACTACAGGCTTACCAATCGAATCGGGTTGGCAAAACTGATTTTAACA
>LR736869.1:6652251-6707825 GCA_902654985.2 Oryctes borbonicus | reverse complement strand
GGGACGGCCGCTTCGAGGACACGAATGGTCCTCATCATCAACCGGTCACCGGTTGAGGGGTTGAGGGTGCCGATACTTATGTATTGTTTACCATACTACGCCACAGTCCTTGCTATCATTATTGATTTTAACAAATTAAGAAAAAAAAAATACAATAAGTGCGAGAAAACGTAATAAATATTAATTTATGGTAATTCATAGTAATAATAAAATGCAAGGCGTTCCAACCTGCTAGAATTGTAAAAGAAACATAATTTAGCATCTTAAAAAAGTATCTCCGTATGTACAGAGAGATCGATAAATATCGAACCAGGCTCCTACTTTGGTACTTCCTCTTTCCGAGAATATGGTTACATTTTAAGACATATTCATAATTTAAAAAAAAAAAGAAGTAAAAAAGTACAAAGACTACTCATTTCTTTCGCTTTTTACTACAGGCTTACCAATCGAATCGGGTTGGCAAAACTGATTTTAACAAATAACACATAAGTATCGGCAACCTCCGCACCACACAAGTTTAATTAATTATATAATAATATAATAAATAGTCCGGGACGGCCGCTTCGAGGACACGAATGGTCCTCATCATCAACCGGTCACTGGGTGAGGGGTTGAGGGTGCCGATACTTATGTATTGTTTACCATACTACGCCACAGTCCTTGCTATCATAATTGATTTTAACAAATTAAGAAAAAAAAATACAATAAGTGCGAGAAAACGTAATAAATATTAATTTAAATTAAATTTAATTTTTGCATATATAATATTACAATAAAAAAATAACATATTGTAGTAAATTAGTATAGGTTGGTAATACTGTAGTAAATTAGTGTAGGTTGGCAGTACTTAGAGTAATGTTAATGTCCGCCGTGGCGCTGATAAAGGAGGGGAAGTAAGTAAGTTACGAAGAAGAAAAAAAGATTATGTTATGTCTGTCTTAGAACTCTTAAGTTTTATGAAAGAAATTAAATATTAAAACGAAACAAGTGGTATTTTTATGTGGCCATCACTACAATATTTAATTCGCTAGTAGTTCTTTCAACCCCGAAAGTTTTAGTGCCATTTTAGTGATAAATGATTGCTTATAGGCTTCGGATTTTAAAGGTGGCAACACTGAGTAGATCCTTTCCATGCTTCTCTATATGCTAACTTCATCCTTGCTTATTTTATGATTGTTCGTATTGGCGGCAAGTATCTAGAATTGAAATGTATTTGCTTTTTAATAAATAATTATTTTTAGAAAGTTGCATTAACACGAAAGAATAATTTTATTTGATTGGTAACCTATTAACGTTTACATATGGTGAATCTTAAAAAGTACTCGGTTTGTATCCAGATTCCTTGCATCTTATCTACTTAACCAACAAATAGGCTCTAACTTCACCCTTGATATTAACTTTTTTTTGGTTTAGTTTGGTTTTTAAGCTGATATCGATAACAACGGAATGTTATAAATATTCAAATTGCATGCTTCGAGCTACTAGAATAGAAGTACTTTAATTTTGATTATAAGATTGATTTCAATATTATTTCAGCCGGCTCTCGTTGAAATATAACAGGGTCCAAGCAATGAAGTAAGTTACGATTATTTCGTTTAGGATATATGAAATCATGTATATTTTTGATGTTTCGAATGCTTTTTTTTTCATATTTCTTTGGCCTGGGTTCTTCTATACAATATGTAATTTTCTTGCATTACTTCCTATTTTTATCGTTATTTTTATTTGTGTACATTAAAAATTTACATACATTGCAGGAGATACGTTGCATGTGTAAATAATCTTCCGGAAAATGTTAATAGGGTAAATTATTTATAATACAAAAGATTCAACATTAGCCAATATTATTTCGATATTTGCAGCAATTTATCTATAAAATTTTTCTACAATTTGGCACTATAAAGAAAATTTACCTACATCCCGACTTGACTTTTTGTAAAGTATATTATGAAACTTTAGAGTAAGTATTCAAGATAAATAAATTTATTTCTACCAATCCTTAATTTATTTTTAGAGAAGCCGAAGCTGCGGTTATTCAACTCAACGGACAGCCACCTTACAATTTAACCTTACAAATTCAGTATTTCTCCTAATAATTTCTTAAAAAACATATTTCTAACCGATTATTTTCGTAGGAAAGAAGAAAAGAATTTAAACAATCTATCGGGATCAGGTAGTAATACAAGTACCATGTCTTACGAAGAAGAATACGACACGTACGGATACAAAGGACCTGAATACTACAATATACATGGAGTGGCCGTTCCTACGTTGACGGCCGAAGATGGGAGATTGTACGTGCCTGTAGACGAGGTTAAAAAGATTGGATTTGAATTGTTCGAAGAAAATGAGATACCTCGGAATATAGATTTTAACCAGTAAATCTACCGATTGTAATAATCGTGATCGATTTAAACTATGTCGTTTAATTTCAGGCAGATGTTAAACGAGCTTCGGGTTTATCTAAATATTAAAGCAAGGAAATATATCAATAATATGCAGTGTAATATACCGAAGAACAACGTTGAAAGTATCAAAAACGAGTAAGTTGTTTTTATTTCTTAACAACCACCGCTTAGTCTGGTAAATGCTTTTCTCATTAATTTATGTGAAATTAAATGCGGTATGTTTTTTTTTCTTACGATGCACCACATGAGGAGTATTTATTTTGTCGCATACCAAGTAAAAATCGCAGCAATAATTTATTCTTGTCATAGTAATAATAAAATGCAAGGCGTTCCAACCTGCTAGAATTATAAAAGAAACATAATTTAGCATCTTTTAAAAAAGTATCTCCGTATGTACGGAGCAATCGATAAATATCGAACCAGGCTCCTACTTTATTGCTACCTCTTTCCGAAAATATGGTTACATTTTAAGACATATTCATAATTTAAAAAAAAAGAAGTAAAAAAGTACAGAGACTACTCATTTCTTTCATTTTTTAGAGCATAACGTTGGTTTTAGCACGATTAAGAATTAAGCTATTACAAATTAACCGTTGTTCAAGTAACGTCAAGTACCTAGAACCATTTTCCACAGCTACTGAAGAAGTGTCATTGTGTAGTTCATCAACATGGGTCTGTTCTCCATCGAAGTCAGCATAAACGTCATTAAAATAAATATAAAATATAAATGGGATTCGAATGAATACGAACACCATTAGATCTCAACGGTCTGTTGTCTATGACTTAGGTAAAATTTAAACCTGCTGTTCCCGTAACACAATAGCATGGCAGTTTATTAATTAGTAGATGTGACCAAGGCAGGTAAAATTATTACTTTTCTGCAGCGATTAGACAGACTCGTGTCTATTCGTCTCATAAGAAAGGGTTCGTGTTGCCTAGTGGTTTCATAACATGGTAAGTTCTTACGCTCCAAGGCAGTAACAATAAAATTCATCAGATAGAAAACAGCGGTTTAAATTTTTCTAACAACTGATCAAATTGTATTTTGTAAAAAAATTGTGTAGCCGGTCAAATATAACTTCTCAAAGCTGCAAGCAGACATATAGGCCTATAATTGTCAAGATCGATAACATCCATGATGCTACTTAAAAAAATCACGTTTCTTGTGTTTAATACTAAACAAACGTATATTCTAAGAAGGTTGGAACACCCTGTATAAACTTGCGATTTCTAATAAAACTATTTGATGCACATAACAGTTGAAGTGATAAATATATAAATAAAACCGTCTTTCGTAGGGTTATCAATGAATACATGAACAACAGCGGAGGACGTGACACAAAATCGCCGACCGTCAACATACCTTCATTGATAAGCTTGAAATTTAACGACAAATCGAAATTATCCCAAGCTAGTGGCTTTAGCGCTCAGAGAAATAACAAAAGCCCTTCTAATCGTAGCAATCCTCCTAATCGTAACAAAGGACCCAATCAACAGGATCTTCAGAAGCCTTTACGAAGACCAACAAGCAGTCCTATCAGAGATGAATCGCGCAGTAGTAACTCGGCCAATACGACTAAAGGACGGGGAAAAAATTGGCAAAAAAAGAGCGGTAACTCTGTCAATAAGACTAGTAATTCATTTGTAAATGATACTAAGCAGAATATCAACCCGGGAGCACAAGAAAAAATTGTTCCCAAAACAATAACGCCCGATACCGGCGTACGCCCTAAGAGTGATATCAAACGTGTGGAGCTTCCTCTAAATGAACCCGTGAAGGTATTATTTTATGATCCATTTTATTGGTTTATAGTCAGCTATAATAGATAGGCCAACATTCATTATGTCTGGTTTAGCCGAGTCCGGCTACTTGCAAATCGAATCAGACTCGCAACTCGCTTTAATTTATGCTAGCCTAAGTCATGGCAATTCGGACTCAAACTGTTTAAAGATTCTGTATAGTCGTAGTTTGTCCCAGTTCGATTAAATGGATTAGAAAGAAAAAGCAGGAAATATCAAATAATTAATATCCAATCTTTCAACGATACACTTAAAAAAGCATAAAATGAAATAACTTGGTAAACTCAAGACTGCAGGCGGCTATTGACCCTGGTGGTGGCACAACAAAATATTAATTTTCATTTTAATTTAATTTAATTTAATCGTTTGTGTGCATCTATATGTAAAACATCGTGGAGCCTTTTCTTTTTGTCAGTTTATCAGACAAAAGTTGGAGTTACTCAAGTCAATAAAATATTCAACTCGTTATATTTATGACATTTCCTCTAATATCAATTAATTTTTGTTTATAAAAATATATTTTCTGCTGCGGAACATTCAAACGTTTACAGTTTCTTTCTTTAGGTCATTGTTTCCTTTGTCGAATCTCAAGAGAAATGTTGGGCATTCAAAGAATCCGATAAAGAAAATTGGGAAGCGTTGCTGTTCGAAACAAATCTAGAAGCAGGGAAAAGACCCTCTATAAAACCAGTTGTTGGACAAATATATGCTTGCCTTTATCTTGGAGCTTGGTAAATTAATCATTGTAGTCCTACATCCAACTTACGACCAACTTAATGTTTTGCTACCTTAATTCCCTAAATTTTGAATTAAATTGGCCCGTTTTTTTAATCTCATTTTCTATTATTATCTACTTCTTAGGTATCGAGCTCAGATTCGAGAAGTTACACCGAAGGTTACAGTTCACTACTTAGATTTTGGGAACTGCAACGAAGATGAAATTAAAGATGTTCGTGAATTGCCCTCCAATATCACCTCAAGACCGGTGTTAGCTGTGCAGTTGAACTTCATAGCACCTCCTAAAAATAAATTAGACGACAATGCTCAATTAAATATAATAGCAACGAAGAAGGTAAGAGTGATGCTTTCGATTGATCTTGTAAGTAGAGCTGCTTCTCCTACAGAATGAAGATGGCAGTTACGAGGTTGAAGAAATTTCTAACAAACCCACCATTGAAGGCAAAAGCCTTCCGAACTCTGTAAATGCGTTCCCTGCAGGGAAAACAAGCAAGCGTAATAATAGCATGTCGGTTGAACCTAAAACTAAATCAAAATCACAACCTGCAAGAACTGAATTAATGAACGGAGTTACACCAAAACGTAGTGGCGATCGAGTTCAACCTGAACCATGTAGTGAATCACCTCAAAGTCCAACCGACAGGTTACCCGAACAAACCTCAAATTTAACTTTAAAAGAAAGACTACAAAAAATGAAACTATTACCAAGTTCACATTCTAATAGGAAGTAAGTATTCTCGTGATTCTCTTCCACATCTCTAGATCTTTCTTTCGGTTGTTTATTTGTTTCTCTCTTAAATTTTTTGTAACTGCTTGTTGTCCATTGTCTTCCGGGGCTCTCCCTTTTCTTTCTGCTTTGCGGTACCTTCGTCAGTTTATTATTTGGCGTTGTCCACAATGGTTAGAATCGGTAATAATGTATCTATTAGTGATGACTTCCTTTCTATAGATGTCTATTTCCGGTTTTTTTTTTTTTATTTCCAGATATTTTATTATTTGCTATTTTGAATATTTTATGCTTTTCATACACGACTACACTACTTTTTTTTATCATTTTTAGAAGTGTTGTGGATTTTTTCGAACCTGACACAAGTGGAACTCTCGAATTTATCGAACAATTGGATAACGATTCCTGCATAGCATTCGTTATAACGGGTCGCTTTTTGGATGAACTTGAAAGTTTAAACAAGATACAAGGCGACAAAACATCAACGTAAGTTAAAAATCAATATTTCATCTGCGCTTACGTAATTCTTTATTTTATTTATTGAGAAGGTTTAACGGTAAAGTTGGCGATATCGTATCGGTCTATAACGAGGATGTTGAAACATGGGTGCGAGGTTGCGTAGTAAACGTGAAGGATGGTAAATACGACGTGGCCTTAGTAGACTATGGCAAGATTATTTCGACCGATAAAATCTGCCGCTTGGAGAAACGATTTTTGGACATTCCCGAGTTTGTTTGCGTTTGTACAGGGAATAGCGAGTTTATAGACCTGTTCAAGAAGGTAAGTCATTCGACGAACGAGAAATTCAAATTTTGCATTTGCTTTTTCAACTATTTCTTAAAAGTGTTTTTCTACCTTTCCTCAAATTAAAGGAAATAATTTTTTCGCTAAAGAAGTCCATCTGCGACTCGCGTGGCCTGTTCTGTTTATTACGTTTTATACAAGAATTGCTCAAATTTACAGATTACCTTAGAGGACAGTTTCATTTTAGGAGAATTACGTATTTATTTTGCAACTATAAATGTGTTCTTCACGGCGCAAAATTATATTTTACATTGCAACAGCAACTAGCTTATAATTCTAGTTGTTTACGGTGAGAAATAGAAGCGAATGGCATATACACTGCCGTTCAGAGAAGTTCGGTCGGTTGGTAAAAAACATGAAAAGGTTACAGAAACAAACGAAACTAAAAACAAAATGCAATTTTATTGTATGTACAGGTAAAAAAGACAAAAATAAATAAATAAAAAGTTATTCTGGCCTAACATAACATACTGAACATTATTTTTTTTTTTTCATCGAAAAAACCTCCTTTGCTGTTAATCACCGCTCGAACTATTCTAGGCATTCTTTCGATAAGTTTTGTTAAAACGGATTGTGGAATATTAATCCATTCATGTTGCAGAATATTCCGTAAATGTTCTTGTGGAGTTGGGCATATTTTTCGGATCCTCCTGTCCAGTTCATCCCACAACAACTCTATCGGGTTCAAACCTGGGCTTTGTGGGGGCCATGTCATTACTTTCAGGGTGTGCTGTTCTTCTTGCTCCTTAAGATAGTTCTTACACACTAACGCAGTGTGTTTTGGGTCGTTGTCATGCGTGAATGTAAAGTTACGGCCTATTATACGCAATCCTGATGGCGCTGCATGATTCTGGAGTATTGCAAAATAATTTTCCTTCCTCATTACACCCTGCACTCAGCGTAAATCTCCCGTCCCAGCAAAGGAGAAACATCCCCGCACTAACATGGAACTACGCCCTTGCTTCACTGTAGGCACAATGCAGTTCGGGATCACTTTTCGGTTTTAGATCTTCGGGCATAAACTCGTCGATTTTGCCCAAAAACCTCAAGCTTTGACTCGTCACTCCAAAGCACGTGTTTCCAATCATCTAACGACCAACCTAGATGAGAACGGGCCTACTGTAGCCGTTTTGTTCTATTGCCCCGACGTAATAAGGGTTTTCGAATGGCAATACGTCCATGAAGGTCCGCTTGTTGAAGTCGACGTTTTATCGTACTCGCCGAAACTTGTTCTTCACGGCCGCGATTGACTTCGGCTGCTATTTGTGGCGCTGTTAACTTTCTATTGCGTTTGCTTAATAATACAATTCTTAAATCTTCAGCTTTTGTTGTTTTCCTAGATGCTCCGGGACAAACACGATTTTCTATAGTTCCAGTTGTCCGATATCGCTTTATGATGTCATTTACTGTTGAACTTCTCATATTTATTTTTTCAGCAATTTGTGGCCCGGAATATCTTTCTTCAAACAGTGCAATAATGCGTGAACGTTTTTCTACACTGGTAGGCTTGCCACGTGCCATTTTGAAGTAAATTTTCTTAAAATTTTCGCGCAAAAACGACAGATGCACACCAACCCACGTTTAACAGTAAAACGAAGCAAATTTATATCTTTACGCCTGTGATAAATAAACAAGAATGATTCTGCGGTATATTTCCTAAATGTATTGTTCGTTAATAATCCCCAAACGACCCGTTTCAAAAGATCGGCACTTCCGAGAAATTCTTGGAATGATAATAAAAGGGACTTTATTGTGGTCGTCGCAATATTTCTACTTTACATAATAATTTATGGCTTTAATCCCTTCGAAAAGAGCGTATGCTTAATATTTTTCTAATTTTATGTATTAATAATTGTATACAGTGTGATATAATAGATTTTTATTGTATGACCGAACTTCACTGAACGGCAGTGTACGTGTCAGCAATAGTACTACTTTTTTGGCCAATCTTGCCCGATGTTCGCTAAACAAGGCTTCTATTTAAAAGATTGTTTTACTTGCATGATTAGAAAAACAACTAACAAATTAATTCGTAAATAATAGACTGTTACTATTGCACTATTCGAGGCTATTCCGAAAAGTTTCCACCCTGACACAGAAATAACTATTTTTCGTAGGTCTATATCAAAAAAGTTATAAATAAATAAGATACATACAGTCCATTCGTTCTATTTAGGCGAATTCACCACTGTGCGCCATCTTCACGTTGATGCTTGAAGCCTTGCCCTTGTACTTCACGAATATTAACCTAACTACGTTATAATTTTAGGAAAACCAAGCAGATTTTACGAGTCATGAAAAGAATAAAGTTCAAATAGGTTTTAATAATGTATTTTATAACGTTAACTGCAAAAGATGGAATCCGTCCTTAAAATTTAAACCAGTCAAAAACCTCAACCAATCGCCTGTGATCGCAGCGCCGCCTAGCGTTAAAGAAGTGAAAGATGGAGAACGGGTTTTACCAGTGGCAATTAACGAAGGCAAACTGTATGTTAGGACTAAAGAAACGTACGTGTTAACATCGAAGTTGAACGAACAGCTAGCTTCTTATTCGGGTAAGACGTTGTTTGTTATGCAGGAGGAGTCATCTCCGCCGACTGCAAAGTTTTAAAAATTTTAACAACACACACAAGTTTAATTGATTGAAAATGAAGATCGACGGATCCTCGAAACAGCTGTCCCGGATTAATCAATTAAACTTATGTGGTAGATTGGATTATGTTGGTATTTTTATCTCTCACTTGTATCCTGCTGTACTAAAAACTCATGTTTACGATTTAAGATGGATTTTCGCAGTCTGCATCACATATACTGCTAATTTTGAAATAAAGAAGTGGCGTATGGAGAGTTGTGGGGATAATGGTTACCGTATTAAGAGAAAAAAAAAACATTAAGTTTTGTTTTTTTAACCGGTACCTAATAGAGTCGAGAGTCAGGGAAATTTTTGAAAATCGAACACGGAAATTGTAACTAAAATTTCTAATGGCAACCCTGGATATTTGCTCCTAACGGACTTTTATATGTTGGTGTTTATACTCGTCTTTCTCTTGTTGCGTTTTAAAACAAAACACTAACATTTCCCCTTTTCCAGCCACGCCGTTAATTCTTCCACCAGTTATAAATCAATTAGTATTATGCCCTCACGAAACTCAGCCTCGACTATGCAGGGGAATCGTGACAGCTGTAGATAATGGTTACGTAGATCTTAACTTTATCGACTTAGGCTTCATAGATATGGCGCCAATTTCGGAATTAAAGAATATTAGTGAATCGTTAGCCGAATACTGCGCTACTCTAACACCGATTACCTTGAAAGGTTTCGAAAAGGGACGCTTTTCTGACGAAGAGATCGAGTTCCTCGAAGGTTATTGTAAACGCGAAGAAAAGCTGCTCACCGTAAGTAGCAGTTCATCATCTTGCGAGTAAATTTTAGCTAAAGACGTTTCTCGTTTTCAGAAAAAGTGTGGGAACAACGTTTTTGAACTGTTCTCACTTAATGGACATGATAGACTGAGCTTGTCGGAGAAAATGAAGGATTTATCAGCAGGTAAATCTTGGACGCCTCACTAAATTGTTCCGATAAAGCAATGCGCGTATTAGATTTTTATTGCGTTATTGTAGCCAAATACTATAAGCGCCATATCTCTTGCAATACAACTATCGCCATGATCTAGTTGGACGATAAAGTGGCATTGGCGTTTTTTGACGCTGGTTGGCCGCGATAAACCGACTGTTTGGACTGATCTTTAGTCTCTGGTGTGCTATGATGAATCAATGTTTTTCAACAGTTATGAATCAACGCTGAAACTCTCGGATTGCGCCTGAACTTCGCCATGCATTCCTTAGAAGTTGACAATTGTAAACAACAATATTGTCAATTGTGAGCAATTCCGACGCCCCTCTTACGGGAAGCTTCCTCCTTCATCTAAAATGCTTGTTTGCAGTCGATAACGAAAGTGTTTACTTTAAATGACTGTCATCCATAACCTCTTGTCAACGCTTACGAGAAATAAAATTATTTCAATTCTACTAGCGCCATCTCTTGCCTACGCCAAGTACTTATCGAACTGGCCTCGTATTTTAAAAATATGAATATGACCAGTTTTAGTTTTTTTAACATCAGTTTAGCAGAAAATCGTGAAACCTTGTAGTGTTGTATTTATCTTTCAGAGGACTATTGGAATCTTCAAAAATATACAGAGCGTTCCATTTAAAATAAAGATATATCCTTGCTGACGCACTCTCTATAGTTACAGAAACGGTTTTACGCCTGCTTCGACCTACGTCCTGTATAACAACATCGATATGCCAATTTTTAATTTAAAATAATTAATTTGGCTTTTAGCTCCACCCCCCAACGAAGAATCCAGAGTAATGAGCAAGGACGTCGCAAGTTGGAAGATGAAACCCGGCCAGACAGAGAACGTAATCTGCGTCGGCATTCAAGATGAGGACCAGATCATTTTTATTCCACATACGGGCATGGCTCAGTTCGTTGCGTTAAACGAGAAAATCATCGAATATATAACAACAAACTCAGAGCCTTATTCTCCAATTGCAGATGAGCTATGTCTTGCCAATTACGAAGGTTAGTACCAAATTCTGTCTTTTATACTAATTGGGGAGTGAGTTTGTACTGATTAAATTTTTTTAGGCGAATGGTATCGCGCAAGAGCTGAGAAAGCTAATAAGGCTTTAGAAGAATATCAGGTCTATTATATAGACTATGGAAATTCAGTTACCATTCCTTCCTCCGATATCAGGAAAATGCCGAAGGATTTTTGTGAGATACCTGCTTTGGCTGTTGTAGGCCATATAAAAGGTATTTGATGATATTGTTTTGTAGTCATTTTTTTTTGTCATTTCTACGTTTCTAGATACTTTGCATGGTATATTTTAGTTATGTACAGGATGTCTCATACTTAACGCCCCAGGTTGTTGGGCAAGCAGTGTTCTTTTTACATTCTAAATATTATTTTACAATATAGGTATTTTTTTTTTCAACCCTATACAGAGTGTATCGGTGGATATATGAAAGAGTATGCACTGGAAAATTTTCTATACTAAAGCTCACGTACACTATTGAACTAAAATATTTTCGAAGGGTAAAAATGAAGGTCCTTTTTCTCACAAAATTGATCAAAAAACAATGCGACCGATTTCGCGCTTAGTAGCGCAACCGCCGGCGAGCTCTAAAAGTGGCTGCAATCCATTGTATGAGCAAGTATTAACTCTAAGTTAAGTATAGCAAATATAATTAAAGATTAAGCATCTAGTTTTTTTTTTGTAATTAAAATCTACAAAAATTATTGATAAAGTATTTAAAAAATGATGAAGTTACGATTTAGAACATAGATTCCTAACAAGGGCGATACCGCCCCCCAGTGGGCGGTGGAGTCTTCCATGGGGGCGGTAGCCGATCCAGAGGCGGTTTTAGTTTAGTTTAAAATAGATTGACAGTGACAAGAAGGATTCGGAAATATTTAATTGCGTTTCAAATGTCTTTTTATTCTTATTCATGTGCGAGAAAAAGAAAAAAAAAACTTTGTACAGGCTCGCGTACGTAAGAATTGCCAGCATTCAAAAAAAAATATTTATTATTAATTTTGTGTTTATCTCATTATTTTTTCGCATAAAATTTTGGGGGTTTTGGATTTTTTTTTTTTTTTCAAAGGTGACGGAGGTCCAGAAAAGGTTGGGAACCACTGATTTAGAATAAATTTTCGAGATTAATATCTGTTATTAGTCAAATTTTGTACATAAGACAAGTGATAAATGGAAAAATACTTATAATTTATAAGAGGTAAAAAGTTAGGCAAAAAATTGAAATAATTAAAACGCAAAATATATTTCGAAAGCACGTATTATATAGGAAACGATATCGGGAGGCGGAAACATTAACAATTAAAGTTAATATAAAAAGGGCACGGCCACCACATGAAAACGAAGATTGTAATTACAATAACTAAGAATGGAATAGTAAATATTTTTTAATGTCTTTAAATAAAACCTATCCACTCCTATTCAAAAGAATAATAAAGAGAACACTTTTTATTTTAAAAAAATTTTCTTTATTTTTTATAGAGGTGGATTTATTTAAAGGCATGTTAAGAAAAAATAAGAACCTTTTACTTTTTTACCCTTCAACGTGAATACCTCACATAAAGTCATCATCGATTAATTAAAATACTTTAGTTCAGTTTAAATTCCGTTCTATGGGTTTCTCAAGATACAAGAACAGTTGAATTGCAAAACAATTGAATTTTTTGATGGAGATTCAAGAAAGAATTAAATACAACCACCTATTTTTCTCTTATAAAAAAATGTTTCTCTTTTTGTTTTTTCAATATTAAACTTTTCTTTGTTCCAAAACTCTAAAATCACTGTAGTCATGTCACAGGATGTTGTCAACAGATTTTTTTTATTAATAAACATTTACATCTGATTACACTAAGTAAAAAAAATAGGTTAAAGTAAGGTAGACAAAAATTGTTTAAAACAAACATTAAATAATTAAACCTTTTTGTAGCTCAAAAAAGTTAACAAAATCATTAGAAAAATTTTTGTAATAAACTAGATTAAGAAAAACAAACAATTTAGTCTTTCTAACGAAAACCTAAAAGCCCCCCCAAAAAAAAGAAGCATTAAAATAAGAATTAACATGGAACATTCATAACGAAAAAAATACAACCCTACCAAATTTAATTTTAAAAACAACTTTGATATGAAATGTTTTTTTTTTGAAACACTCTGTATATTGCAAAATATATTTAGAATGTACTTAGATGTACCTACGAGGTTAGTTTTCGAAAAAGCAACATTGGTTGCGTGTTATTAAAGGGGGAATTACTCAGCATTATAGGAGACATCCTGTAGATAATAGTATCTATCTTCTATTAGAAGTTTTACAATTTCTTTTTGATTTGCAGATATAAGCAACAGTAACTCTAAGAATGATATTATTAACATAATCAAACAAGAAATAAATGTTGGAAATTCCTACGATGTCGAAGCCGTTCGAAATATAAGAGACAACATTTATGAAATTCATATTCCACTTTTATCGGCTAAGATCCAAGAAACCCTGGATTTTTAATATTTAAAAATCTCGTTTTAGACTAAATTCGATCCAAAAAACCTTTTTTTTTGTTTCCAGAACTACGTTTTACATTTATATCTTGTATACGTATATATTGTGACATTTATTTACATTTAATTTTATTAGTAACTTTATGAGTAAAAAGAGTTATGTTTTTAAAATGGAAGAATTATAAGTTGAGATTGATACTTAACGGTTATAATAAATCACAACCGCCATAACTTTGTCATCTTTGTTTTATTGTCTTCCATCGGGTAATAGCTGGAATATAATGCAATGGTACTTTCAATTAACATAAAATGGAATTTCTATGTTTTTTTTTTTATTCTCGTTAGCGCTATTGTGAGAAAACATCTATTATCGCGTTTTATCATGTTCTGTTCGGGGTTGCTCACGCCTAAAATATTCCTTTGCGTTTCTCATACGTGTTTGGTTGTAACAGCAATCTAGCAACTGAGAAACCATCAACCGTCAAAGCTACTTAAACATGTTTATTTTGTATTTTTGTCCGTATTAGCATTTATATTTATCAATAAATTTCAAATAAAAAATATATGTATTTGGCTCTGATAAAAATGAAAATTTGTAATTTAAGAGGTTGATTATACTGTCTTTTTTGTATTTATTTAATTTTTTTTAGAGCTCGATTATACCATTCTACATCTACTTGTAAATAAATAGATGTACTGTGCGACCCACAAGAGATGGCAAGTGATGGGATTAAGTTCACGCAGTAGTAGAAGTGGTAGAATTTATAAAAAAAAGACCTCGCAAGAGAACATGCATTTTACATATTCATGAATAGAAATGATTAAATTAAATTAAAAGGAAAATTAATAATTTCTTCAAACACCAACAATAACACCAGTGCCTGTCTGGAAATTATTTCATTCCATATTCTTCTTTCTAATTCATCCCAAAAAATGTGTTCCATGTGGCATTTAAATCCGACGACTGATACGATGTACGCAATAATTTGAGAATCTTTTGTGCTAACCTTTCTTTGGCAAAAATCGCCGTGTACTTTGGATCATTGTTTTGTTGGAAAATCCATTGATTTTTTAGACCCAAATGCCCAACGGATGCCCACAAGGTGCCTATATCTAGATATTTAAATCGACCCGTTTTACCTTCAATAAAAGTCAAGCCTAATCGTAGCCAAAACATTATCTTTATTTTCTTCTTATTCTGAAAACAGCACAGTATTTCATTGTTGCACGATTTTCGTCAATAATTTTTGAAATCTCATTATAAGATTCTTTTCTAATTTTATAATTAAATTTCTATACGCCATTTTTATTTTATTATTTGTGCTAGCGGATACGAAGCTCAGATTACAGTTTTTAAAGATTCGGCAGAATTTTCACGCGATTCGTGTGCATCCCGGAAAGAGATAGTTATACACAACGTTATGTGATCGTTTATGTCTATAGCTTCTCACTATTCAGCGCTTCGTATTTATTAAGAAATCCACCCTCGTCGCCTCCCGTACGCCGAAAAAAGTTATTATAACATTTAAAATGGATGCAGGAATAGATTATTTCTATTTTCTTTAATTGTTATTCTTTGGAACCAATTAATTGTATTTTTAAATCTATAAATATCGTAATATACATCGTAATACAATTAGTTAATACGTTACATTTGATAGGTGTACGTAGACTTTTAAACTTGCCTGTATATGGGAATAAACGAACAAAAACTTTTCAAATTCATCGTATATCAAAATAATTTTTTTAATAATTTATCCACAAATAAATTGTTAATTTCATCACATTTGATTTAATATTATTAATTAGCTGGTCCGAACAAGGGAAATAATTAAAAATTCCATTATTTTATTTGGAAATCCCCCAAATAAAAATTTAATGTAGATGGAGATTCGTTGGGGTCGGTAAGGTAGTTAGCGCGACGTAGATAATCTATCATGATTATGATTGAAATAAATAGATGTCAGCACGTAATGTCGCTGCTGAAGCTGGATCAGTGACAAAATGGCAATGGAATGTTGCTGGGAGCATTAAGTTCCGAGTTATGTTTTCATAACATTTTTTTCGCGTAAGCGCGTAATTCGTCGGCGGGCATGAGGCAAATTTGATAAGGTGCGATCAGTGCGTGAAGCTCGAAACGGCGCGTGTGTTCTTTTTCAGTTAAAATGTCGGTTCTTTTCCGATTTATCAACGATATACTTTAACAATAGGTAACTTAATTCAACATGTCTTATCATTCACCTTTGTACATTTTTTTATTAATGATAATTTGATTTATTGATTGTCTACCTGTACGGAACGTACGGTCGACAGTACGCCGTACATCGAAACGGTCAGATTTGATCGTAAAGATTGGAAATTAATCGAAGATGAGAAGGAAATAGCACGTACGAACGGCGACGTACATATAAATAATATAAGTGGGTATGGATTCCGAAGTATTGTGTTTGAGATTTTTTTTTCGAATTTACCATGACCCGTTCCCCGTTCAGTAAGTACCTTATGGGATAGATTATCAATTAATATTTGCTTTAGAACGTCTCGGCGATACGCGAATTAGGGTTAGATTGTTTTTCTTTCTTTTACCCTTATACAGTGTGATAGCGATTTCGTCGTAAAAACAATTGCATTTCCCAGGTAACTCGATGTTTTCAAACGGACAACAATAGACCGATTATTTCGACTAGATCGTAAATGCCTGTGCAATAATCTAATTTGAAGTATTTATTTAGATATCGAATTTTATGACAGGTTACATTTTGTATCATCTATTACATCTTTCGTATTTTTATTTACTCATGTTAACTTCAGCTTATTCCCCTTATTATGTTACATATTCTAATTCTTGATTCGTCTAAACGGAATATTAGAAATAAACATGCATTAATTGCAAAATAAATCAGAAAGAAAAGGTCAAGGCACTATTTACGTCTGCGAACATCTTTCTAACAAATATACTGAGCGATACAACCTACATAGTTGCTGTAAATTTTTCGAAATTCGACTAGATTTTAGGGAATTAAACCGGTTGATGAATACTTTCATTGTATTTATTATACTGTTAACTAGAAATATTCCAAAATCTGCTGCATGTGATTTAATCTTTTTATTACTTCTGTTATTTTATTTTTACCATGAATCATTGTAAAAGCATGTTTTTTTTTTCCAACGGGTTTATGTATTTATTGGATATTTTTCCTTTTTAATATACAGAGTGATACAATGCGCGTGATGTGCATGTGCATATATTGTCATTTAATGGTTGGTAATGTCGAGTTATGATAATTTTCTCATTGGGTAAAAACAATTGCATCTTCCGGATAACTCGAATTTCGAAACGAGCGACAATTGAGCATCGTTTCTATTAAATTATTAAATATCTAATAAACTAATTTATATTATTTACTTCGTTATCGAATTTAAATGAGAAGTTACGTTTATGTCGTCTGTTACATCTTTCCAATTCTTATTATTTATCTTATTCCAAATTATTGTATTTCTCATTGTAATCGTACTTGATTTCTCCAAACGGGATATTAAAAATAACATGCATTAATTGCAAAATAAATCAGAAAGAAAAGGTCAAGGCACTATTTACGTCTGTGAACATCTTTCTAATAAATATACTGAGCGATACAACATACATAGTTGCTGTAAAATTTTCGAAATTCGACTAGATTTTAGGGAATTAAACCGGTTGATGAATACTTTCATTGTATTTTTTATACTCCTAATTAGAAATATTCCAAAATCTGCTACATGCGATTTAATCTTTTTATCACTTGTTATTTTATTTTTACCATCAATCATTGTAAAAGCATGTTTTTTTTTTCAATGGGTTTATGTATTTATTGGATATTTTTCCTTTTTAATATACAGAGTGATACAATGCACGTGATGTGCATGTGCATATATTGTCATTTATTGGTTGGTAATGTCGAGTTATGATAATTTCCTCATTAGGTAAAAACAATTGTATCTTCCGGATAACTCGATTTTCGAAACGGGCGACAATTGAGCATTGTTTCTATTAAATTATTCAATATCTAATAGTCTAATTTGTATTATTTACTTCGTTATCGAATTTAAATGAGAAGTTACGTTTATGTCGTCTATTACATCTTTCCAATTTTTATTATTTATCTTATTCCAAATTATTGCATTTCCCATTCTAATCGTACTTGATTTCTCCAAACGGAATATTAAAAATAACATGCATTAATTGCAAAATAAATCAGAAGGAAAAGGTCAAGGCATTATTTACGTCTGCGAACATCTTCCTAATAAATATACTGAGCGATACAACATACATAGTTGCTGTAAATTTTTCGAAATTCGGCCAAAATTTAGGGAATTAAACCGGTTGATGAATACTTTTATTGTATTTTTTATACTTTTAACTACACGTGATTTAATCTTTTTATTACTTCTGTTATTTCATTTTTACCATCAGCATGTTTTTTTTGCAATGGGTTTATATATTTATTAGATATTTTTCCATTTTAATATACAGAGTGATACAATGCATGTGATGTGCACGTGCATATATTGTCATACGGATATCGAAAGCAAAGAAGTATTAATTACAAAATAAATCAAAGCACTATTTACGCCTGCATATCTTTCTACAAATGTACTGGGCGATACAACATACATAGTTGATGTTAGTTAAAAATAAAAATTACATAAACTAGTACATAGACGGATTTATATATGAACAATGGACAATTTCACATTGAGGAAGCGGAATTCAAATAATAATACCGGTAGGATGATTCCACCGGTATCTAATGAGAATTGTATTTTACTAATTAAAATTTAATTACATCGGTAAAACCAAGGAAAATATAAATTTTCAGTAATCACAGATGGAAGCTATTTATGTATATTAATAATTATCTTCCTCAGTTGTACCAATAATAAATTTGCAATCATCATTATTTAATTGTAACCATTCGATGAAAGTGTTGGTGCTTTATTAGATTGAACGCTATGGTAAGATGCGTTATCCATAACGATTATCGAATTATCTGATATTTTGGGGATTAAAGCATCTAGAAAAATTTTCTAAATTCATGTCATCATAAGATAAGGTAATCTCCACTCTTTGGATTTAAACATTAACAAACAACCATCGATGAAACTCATCGTTCCTCCAGCATGAGCCATAACTCATCTCTGTCCTGCACCATAATTTTCGTGTACGTAACATTCATCGGGCTTTTTATCACGACCAAGGCTGCATTCATAATAAAACGTCGATATCCTGCGGCTCCATCAAATATTTTTTTTTATTTTAATTGATTCACACTATTCACGTTTTAGTATTTCCATTGTTGGGACTCTTGCTCACAGTGCATAAAGAAATTATTTTTTTTTCGATGTAGACCTTTCTGAAGTAGTTGGTTAATCAAAGCTTGCACTTCGTGTTTGTTCCGGTTTTTTTACCAATTCCGTGCGAATGCGTTTGATGGCGCTTGGTGGTTTCCCTGTCATAGCTCCTACACGGTTGATAATTTGTTGATGGAACTAGAACCTTCCACCCTTAACAATAGCTAAAGCAAAAAAATACAATTCTGAAAAAGTGAGGTAGATGCTTTGCCTGGATAATAGTATTTCTCCAGCTTTCTAAGCCCTCCATAAAGTAGGATTTGGGAAGGTCCTCATAATAGGCATCTGGTTAGGCAATGATTTCCTCGTTCGACGTGAACCGTTGTCCGTCGAGCCATTTTTTCAAATTTGGAAATAGAAACAAGTTACTGGAGGCCAAATCCGGCGAATACGGTGAATGTTGTACTTATTCCATCATTTTAGCCATCAAAACTGCGCAGGTTTGCACCCGCGCATTGTGTTGATGGAAGAGGATCTTTTTCTTTTTCAAATGAGGACATTTTTTTCTTATTTTCTTCGCTCAAGCGGTCCAATAACGACGCACAATACTTTCCGCGTGCATTCCGAGAAACTGAGGCCATCGCCTTACCGGCCGATTTCACCGTCTTCGTCTTCTTCGCAGCCCGTTCGCCTTCAAAAACCCATTGTTTTTACGGTTCCTTTGTCTCCACAGTGTAGTGCTGTATCCATGCTTCGTCCACAGTTATGGAGCTATGGAGAAAATCGTCAGGATTGCGACGCAAAAGCGTCAGAACTGCCTCAGGGTCGACCACGCGATTGCATTTATTGTCCAATGAGAGCAAACGCGGCACCCACTTTGCCGAGATTCGATCATTCAAAATCATATCATGAGTTTCGTCATAACGCTTAGTAACAACCGTTTCCCCAGGTTTTAGCAGCTCATAATGGACCATGGTCCTCTGGTCCCACCAAGCACGGAGCATCGTCTTTCTGCCAAAGCGATTCGGTCTTGCGGTCAATGTGGTGAATGTTGCGCTTGGGTCTACCCATAATTTTTTCCGCTTGGAATTCTCAAAGTAAATCCACTTTTCATCCCCTGTAACTATACGATGCAAAAACGACTTCCTTTTGTACCGAGCGAGCAAAAAGGCACGTGTGTTTTTGCGCTTTTCCATTTGCCTGTCGTGGTACCCATCTACCGGTCTTCTGAATCTTTCCCATCTCCCGCAGCCGATTGGAAACAGCTTGTTGACAAACGCCCAATTGCTCAGCGAGTTGTTTTTGTGTTTGCGAATCGTCTCCCTCCAACAATTGCAAGCATCGTTCCACATCTTCGTATTTTTTTTGAGGTTTTCCACGTTCCTTGTCTACAACATCCAAGCCATCACTTTTGAAACGCCGAAACCATCGTTCACACGTATTTTGCGATGGAGCATGTTCACCATAAGCTTCTCGAAGTTTTCTTCAAATGAAAACAAAAAATTAATGCTCTTTGTTCGGCATAAATTTCAACATATTGAACACAGTAACACAACACTATGCACACTTTTCCAATTTATCGCTCGTACGCCTCTGACACTTGTTGATGGCACAACAAAATGGCGCAGTGCCAAATCTTTATAGCACAAACTGCATTGGTGCACCATCCGTTGTCTGAAATCAGCATTTCATGCTTGAACACCTGGTATAAATATATCATTACGGTTCCGGTTATATATGTAAACGATACAATTCGATGTATTTCCCATATGAGATTGCCGGATTTAATTCGCCGAAATTATCCTATCAACATATAAATATTAGATAATCCACACTGTACATAAATAAAGAAGCCCTGGCTTTTATATCTTTTTTTTTGTATTACTATCGAATTAACCTATCAACGGTTTATCGGAAGTTAAATATTATATTTGATTTAGATTAGATAATCCAATGGATGAGCTCGAATAGTTATTAAGGGCTATTAAGGAAAAATAAAGTTAGACAAATTAAATTCCGGATAATTTGATAAAGTAGGTTAGTCTGTTTTAATTTGTTTGAAGTATTTCGTGTTTGTGTGTTTATGAATTGAAATCGAATTTGAATTGATATAAAAATTCCGAAATTCAACTAATTCGAGTCTCCTATGAAAATTTCCTTGTAACCCGTATGTGTTTGTAGTGCCGTTGATGTACAGCAAGGTTGGCTTGATTTAAACAAACCAAAGAAAAACTCTTTCAATTGACGCTAATGAAGATATTGCACCATAAGTATTAGTATATCTTTTTACGCAAGCCACCATTACAACCCATAGAACCTCTTCATTAAACATAATTTTAAATGGTGCTGATCTGGCACGTAGCTTTATTATACGAGGGGTCGTATTTTATATACCCGGATTCAGCATGAAAAAAAAAAAAAAACATTTTTCACTATAGGCCCCTTGCTTTTCGATACAAGTATTACATAGTTTCAATAACACCTCAAATCCTCAAATTCCTTTGGTTTATCTGTAAAATACCTTTCAACAGCCGCTGTAAGTTGGTCATCGTCATAAATGTTGTTCTTCTTAGTGTTTTTTTTTTGAGATTTGATAAAAGAAATAGTCACAAGGAGCTAGATCTGGATTATAAAGTGGATGGCCAATTTTTATGAAGCCACATTCAGCAACGCCAGCTTCTGAATGACTGGACTTGTAGACTGGTGCCTTTTCATTTTAATAGAATTTCTGAGGCAACATCTTTAAAGTTCCTCGGCAATCCCAAAAGAAATAGTTTTTCGTGCAGAAGAGGATTTTTGCCTTGACTCAGGATCAAAATGATCGGCCCAGGCTTTATCTCCGGTGACCAACCGATTGATAATTAAATCTGGTCCGTCTTCACAAAGCGCCAAAAATTGTTCACACGTCTCCATCCGGACACGCATTGGAATGGTAAAAGGATTCGTGGAACCCATCTTGCACTAATATCATAATTTAATATTTTTTGTTAAAAATAGTTTTTGTCAAAATTTCAATTTTAAAGAACACAAAACTTCTTCCACGTTTTCTCTTCAAGTTTTAAGTTGAATGGTCCTTCTTGAGATGAAATAATTGACAACTATGGCGAAATCGATTTTTTGTGATCAGATTTCCTTTTTTTAATTCATTTAATCGCCAAATTCGCCAATTTTTTGCAAAACTTGTTCGCCAAAAAGATTTCGACGAAATTAGGTAACTCCATTGTCAGTTCAAATGACTTAACTTATTGTTTTTCCATTAACATATTGATGTATCTGCGTTTTTGTCGTCATACACTAACACTCGTTTGTTTTTAGTTACGTAACCGGACGGCAAGTCATGTAAAGAGGAAAAGCCGGCGCCACATCTGTTGACGACAAACAGAGAGCCGAACCGATAGAACGACAACGACAGCAGCGACGCCGACCGAGCAATAGGGGAAGTGCAATGAATTGGCGAATAGGATGCAGGATGGCGCTAAGCGCGTTGTTCCTCCTCGCAATCCTCGACGCGTTCGTCATGGCGACCACACCGAGCAGTGCGAAATTCTACACGATCCATTGGAACTCCACGAACCCCATCTTCAGGATAGACAATACGGATAACGTGATCGACGTTAACCGGAACAACGTCAAGTTCGAATACGACCAGGTCAACCTGATCTGCCCGGTGTATACGCCCGGGACGAAGAACGAGGAAGAGATGGAGAAGTATATCATCTATAACGTGTCGAAGGATGAATATGAAACGTGCAGGATAACTAATCCGAACCCGCGCATCATCGCCGTCTGCGATAAACCCTACAAGCTCATGTACTTCACGATAACCTTCAGGCCGTTCACGCCTCAACCGGGCGGGTTGGAATTCCTACCCGGTCATGACTATTACTTCATCTCTACATCGACTAGCGACGATTTACATCGAAGAATAGGCGGAAGATGCACCACCCATAACATGAAGATGGTGTTTAAGGTGTGGGCGCCATCTTACGAGGCGACGACGCGAACGCCCGTTACCGTTTCAACCCCAGCGCCGTCCTCGGCACCGCCACCCCCGCAAGCGCGCACCACTACGTCTACGACGACTACCACGACCACAACGCCATCTACGGTGGCGACTACGAAAAAATCTAAGGTCTACGACAAGCATCCGAATGAGGTAGTTAAAAGCGAAGAGCTCACGTTGGGTGCGCATTCCTCCCATATGAGCTTGGTGGTGGTATTGACCACACTCACTGTCATATTCGCGTTACGATGAAAGACACGCTTTTAAGAAACAAAATGAGATGAAAAATGGACCATAACCCCCTCAATTTTTCCGCAACCCCTTGTTTGGTGTGATTTAAATGTTGAGTAACGTAAGGAAGAAATTGACGTATTAGAACGAGGAAAGCAACAGACGTTATCGTGTCATTAATAATAATGAATAAATAATAATAATGATAATACAAGACCTAATCCTAATATAAAAAAAATGAACGTATGTTTTCGGGCTGACCCGTTGATGTATTTCGATATCTCGGATGTAATCCATTTCGCATCGAAAACAAACATGAGAAAAGGAGTGGAGGTGGTTTAGGTAGAGGTCAGAATTATATGTTGGTTTCTTTATTGTTTATTTTATTATTCCCAGAACAAAAATTAATTTGAATGAAAAATTGTATTAAAAAAACTTGTGGCGTGCAACTAATGGAAAACTTTGTATACTATATTTTCGCACGAGTCACATCTGTGATGGGTCGTCTTTGTTGACCTAGAAGATTGTCTCTTTGTTAATGTGAAATGTTTCAAAAGGATTTTTATCCTGTTATCGGAGCCTACTATTCGTCATTAAATTCTGAGGCAAAATGTTGTAAGGTACTATGGTCTTAAAACTAGAGGTTTCAATGTAATTTTAAATCATGCCCCCCTCAGATCCCATAACAGGAAAGAAACCGTTTGGAAAAGTCCTTTCACAAAGCACAATCTATCAAGCTTATGAAAATGACTTATTCTCTATTTGTTTACTTTTTAAAAATTTTTTCCACGTCCAAAATTGCGCCTAAAGTGCGGACTTTGCTAATGATAGTTGCTTTAACATAGCTTTCATTAATTGTTTATCCCTAAACTTGGTAGTAACATCATCCTGCCATGACAAAGATTGAATCTTTCAAAATGCTGCTGAGATTATGACGACAAGCTTTAAACAGCGTCTACACCACATTGGGCCGTCTCCACGCGGTCGTAGTAAAGTTGATATATTTCTAAAATACATATTTTTCTGTATTTTTCTTTAAATGATATTAATAAACAATAATTGGGGAAGTGTATTTTACGTCATTAATGGGTGGACGAAGTATCACTAAAATCCAGATTTAGAAAAAGTTTAGTTAACATTTGTTTGTGGTGATTTACTATACTTTATATTAAAAATAAATCAACTCAACGACGGGATTTCTAAAATCCTGAAGATAAACGAGAAAAAAGAAACAGATGATACAAGGAAAAAGAGAGAACATATCATTTTAGGTTAGTTGCTGTTTAAAAATTAAAGAAATGTTAACCTTCAACATTAAGTTTTAATTGGACAAATTCACATTCAACAAATCACTTGTACATTGACCGACAAATAGAATAACCGCTCATCCGAATATTTGGTCACAGTCTACCGCTCGGTACCGACATACATTTTGCTTGTCGGCAAGTGTACTTTCCGAATTGACATCAAAGGTTCAAAGTATTTGTTTTGTTTGACCAATCATAGATAAATATTGAACATTTCTTGCTGGTTATCCCATTAGAAATGAAATAATGGGAATTTTTGGATAAGACACGCGCGGGCAAATTTAAAAGCATAAATACCTAGTCGCTATTACGCATTAAAAATATGTTTTTGATACATTTTAACAATAAACAAATCGTTTTGGTAAAAATTAGGAGTTTTAATTCGAAAATCGGGAGATCTGACAACGCCGATTAGAATTTGATCTAATCCTCTAAAATCACCAATTTAAATAAGCGAAGTGCGCATATGCTATCGTTATTTCCACCTCCATCAATAATTTTGCTTCTTATGGTAATCAGTGACCATGAATTTAATTTTTTTTTGTAAATATAAGGGAATACCCGATATTCTCAAATTGAGCGCCGGTAGCTGGAATTACTGCGTCTCTTTTGATGGAAATTACAAAAAATACCGAATTTTTTCAATTTTTTTGTGATTTTAGCAACCCACAAACTCATTTATAAAGCAGCCAAACGTTATTGAAACATGTCTTATACGTTACCAAACTTGTTTTCCAAAGAGCTATTGTCCACTTTCTCAACAGAGTACAACACTTCTCGAATAGATTAGAAGACGCTATAATAATTTAAAATCCTTTAAAGGATATGTATTTCCATACGTACTATGCCAAGTTTAGGGTTGTCGTCATTTGTTTGTAGATATATTTCCTACTGGAATAAAGAAAAAACTGTATTTATATCAAGTACGCCACTGAATTCTATAAAAACTTAAATGTACTCATTTTACTTTTATTTTGAGCTTTTTTTATTGCTAATAATACAATAAACAATTAGGAAGTTAAAATAATGCCAATATCCCTACACTACCAACAATAATACAATAAAATACTGCGATCCGCCACTGACTTGTATTGGTTGCTAAACGTTTATTTTCAACTGCAAAAAAAATTATTTGCTTAGGGCAATACCCACAGCATGAAATATACATCTTAACATATCTGCTATATATACAGGCCGATTTAAATGTAGCAGAAATCCAAAGTATTTTTTTTTTACTATTTTTGAATGGAACACTTTGTATAACTTTTGCATTTTTGAATTTTTTAAATAATTCTGAGATGTTCTTATATTTAAAGATTTTGGACTAATTTTGAATTTTTGATTGTAATTTGTCGTATTTAAAGTAAAAAAAATTATATAATTTACGCGGTTTAATAGATATTTGAGAAAACGTTGATAATTGTACTAATTCGTATTCGTCTCTTTAATAAACAAGCTACGTCGCTGTTGACAACAGTAGATAACAAAAAGATACATAAAAATGAATGAATAATTTTGGTTTAAAAATTTATTGTTATACTCTGTAAATAGTCAAAAATATCATTGATTATACACATTATGGACCTGTTTGTTGGTAATGTTTAAAAATAGTTTAATTCTAGTTGGCCTCTAAAAACATAACATTTGACGAATATCTAAATATTGCCAATACAAACTTTGTGTGTTGGAGTAAACGATGTATTTTGGAAATTAATAAAAATATTTTGAATAATTTGTTTTCTAACAATAAAGAAGAGTACTCCAGTTTGACTATTATGACTATTATCGCCAACATAACAAATATTAACTGTCAAAATTAATACATTGACAGCATTTTGACAGTCAACAAAAGAAATCACTATAAAAAAAATCTGTTATCTTGCGATGCCTCCCACTCCAAAGTCATATTGCGACCTCTAGGATCAAACAAAATACAATAACGGGTCGACTTGTACATACGGAACCTATCGTTAAGGTACAATATTATTTTTATTGCCTAATTAATTTTTATAAATTTGTGGTGTACAGTTTTTATATGTTGGTGTAGATAGTGACCAATGTTTCCTTGAGAACTACGTAAATGTTACATATATATATAATTATATTTATATATATATTTTCCTTTTTGGGTAAGCCGAAATAATAGAAATAGGGTTTCCTCAAAAAATAAAACGCAACGTAAATCGAGCTAAATCGAACGGAATCTAACAGAAAGAAGATATGTAATGGAAAGTGTTAACGACACCCTTAAAAATTAATCGATACAACAAAACCCGTATTTGTATAATTGTAAAAGACTGAAAGTTAGTTTTATTGTGTTATATATATATAAATATATAAATATTGAGTATTAACTTAGTAAATAAGGGTATTTTTCGGTATTTTTACATGTCCTGACAGTTTGTCTGTACTTATTGTTTTGTCGACAACTTTAGAATAAATGCCGTACGCATGGCATGTGTCGTAACCCGTACTGTGTGTCCATTTCGAAAACGTATTTGTGCCATTTCCCGAATCTACTTAACGATCTGAACATGACAACGAAAAAACTCCCTAAACGAAACGCTTTAATTAATTTTTCCTTATATCGTAGATTGTAAGAGATGGGATGTAAGATTTTTTTTTTTTTTTTGGGACTTTTCTCGAATACTTTATATGTATATTTATATACAATTTTCTTTTGCTAATTTATTAATTAGAATATATATGTTATATCGATTGCGTTTAGGCTATAATCAAATAATTGTTTTTAATATTTATCGATATGTTTCTTTTATTTCTATGTATTTGAGTGTAATTCTATATTGTACGATTGCTTGATATCGAGAAATTAATTGTAACACCTTGTATAAGAAATAATATTTTGCTATATTCTGCCGTATACAGTGACCGCCATAAAGTCGGCATCAAATTGGAAAGATCTTTAGGGGAGTGAGAGGACCAATTTCCCCTATCGAATATACCAAGTTATATTTAGTTATGGCGTTTCTCAAAATTAAAGTTTTTCAAACTAGGTATGTCCCATGAAAGATAATTTAAATTTTCAAATATTTCTGTAGGTTTCTTTTTATTTAACGAACGCATAATATTTGCATTTGTGACTCTTACCAGGAGAACAATTAAATTTAAAACAATTTTCGGAACACTCAAAATAACAAATTTTTAATTTATGATCCCACCATCAAAATTTGTTTGTATTTAAATGAGAAACCGCATTCTAAATCATTTTCTTTAGTAACATTTTTCTCAATTTTAGCTAGTAAATAGAGTTTGCGTACTACCAGCTACGTAAGCCAATCATTACTTCTCTGATTGGTGGGACGTAATTGCGATTTGCGGGTTGTTTACCTTAGTTGCTCCCAACACCGGGTTGTAATGGAATTTTACATCCCTAAGGACATAAAGTAACAACGAAAATATTTGATATTTGTTTATATACTTGCATAACTGCCAATTTCTGTTATATATTTCTATTATATATTAATGTATTACTACTTTACACTCCCGAAGACGTAAAATTCTATTACATACCGCATTCAGGGGTCACCAACGTAAATAACAATAACGTCCCTTCAATCGGGGCAGTAATGATTAAAGTTCGCCACTTTCCGTGCGCTTCAGAGGCGTCGGTATGGAAGTGGCCGTTCGGGTGTGTATATAAATAGAATAAATGTCTCTACTTCTATACTTACATTGGTAACAAGGTCGTCTTGCGTCACCACTCGATCGCATAGTCTAATATGATGCGAAGCATAAATTTACCCGAACGACCACTTTCATGCCGACGCCTATGAACTGCACGGAAAGTGGCGAACTTTAGTAGTGATTGCCTTACGTAGCTGGTACTGCTTTGCAATTATTTTCAGAGCACATTTGACGTCGACTTTTTGGCAGTCACTATAATTTTTTTTATTACATAAAAATTGTACATTTCAAGAACATAAATCAGACTTTTATATACGATAACTTCAAATTGTTCTACCAGGTGCTTCAGAAGTTGTGGCTAAAACAAAAAATTTCACCCACGACTCGACGGACACCGTACATACTCTCTAATTTATTCTAATTAATTAAAATTGCATGAAAAATACGATCGTTTCCTATTCTAAAACATCGCCTCACAAAAACTTGTCGAAAACAATTGATTTTGTCTTGCTCAAGATTACCGTACGAAGGTGCAAAGATTCTTTTCGTTCTGTGATTTACGACATTCTTATACCTCAATTCTTTTTTTTTACTATTATTTGTAACGTAGAGTTAATTATTACGTATTATTAGCATCCTAATGATCAGCAAACGTACTTACTTAAACAAAACTTAAGAAAGTTAACTATATCGTTCTGTAATTTTTGTTCCTACATCAAATTTGCTCGCTCGGATAAGTTCTTGCCCATGTATCGTCGCGGAAGACATAGATCGAATGACATCAACATGCTTGGATGATCCCAAATTATTTTTTACAATCCTCAACGTTGATATTGTACCTCAAACTGTCACCCGTAGAAATTTTACACGTGTATACTACGAGCACTGTTTGTCACGGCGTTGTTTCGCAAGGTATACATTTTTGAAATTTCTGTAAAAATACCGGACACAGAGACGAAGAAGAGAAGAAAAATGTTCAATACATGTGTAGAAAGGTAGTTTTACTACGTCATAATCTATGTAAAATTCTGGACCCATAGTGATAAACCTGGAAAGAAATAAGAAAAGGACTTCGTACAATCCGTGATTTCGAAAAATTCTGTCTTTTTCATTTTAGAAATGATAATCAATTTGAAAATGATCACTATTCACTATTAACCAACACGTGTTGGTTGTACATGAAGGGATGTTTTTATACAATCTAGTGCTGAAATTAGTTAGTAAATTCGCGTTAATTAAGATGTTCATTATTAATTTTATCTTCCTTTAACATCTATTTTTTTTCATCTAAATAAAACAGCGACGTCTTGTAATTTCATAGAAAAATATACCGGGTGTTCGTTTGAAACTTCCCACCTTAAATCTCTAGAAATCTGGGAAGCTATGAAAAATTTCCTGAAACACGTAAGAAGTATAATCAACTTTTTATGCAAAAATTGATTCGCCTACTTTAATCCCCTGCCACCAGGAGCGAGCGACCCCCTTAAAAATCTTGAATGAAAATGGATATCGAGTAATACCTCCTTTTGAAGCGGTACATTTTGGCGTTTAGTTTTTTTTAAATTGATCGATTTTTTGGTTGTATTAAAAACCTTTGTAAATCTATCAAAAACGAGGAAAATAAAAAAACGTTATGGTTATTTATGTTTTAATTTATGTTTAAGGCAGAATATTTGTCATCCTGTTTGGAGTTATTTAGTAAATAAAAATGCATGTTTTTGTGTCGAATTTGCGTTCATTGGTTCAATTTTTTACCATTACTTTAAAGTTCTGTAAACGGAAATTAAATGGACGAACGCAAAATCGGCATAAAAACGTACCTAAAATATGCATTTTTACTAAATAACTGCAAACAGTATGACAAATATTCTTCATTAAACATTTTTTTCCCTTATTTTTAAGAAATTTATATATTGGTTTTTGTTTCGATGCTCCTAAAATAGATTGACCAGCTTAAAAATTTCTTAAAAATATCGAAAACGAATCGATCAATTTAAAAAAAACTGCACGCCAAAACGGACTGTTTCAAAAGACCGTTAAAATGAGGTATTACTCAATACCCCTCTCCGTTAACGAATTTAAAGGGGGTAGCTCCCAGGAACAGGGGATTAAAGTGGATGAACCAATTTTTGCGTAAGAAGTTGTCCTCCTCGGAAATTTTCCATAAATTTCCAGATTTCCAGAAGTTTATGAAATTTTAGAAAATATGCCCCTGGTACCAACTAGAATGTATAAGAAAGTCTCCCTTTCATAAATCAAATAAATTATTACAATTTAAAAAAAAATTAAAAAGACGTACGGATATAAAATGGAAATGTGTGGAAATGCCTTTTTAAAAATGTCAGAAAAAAAAAGAATTACTAAAATAAAAACAGTTAGATTTTTTATAAATAACGTACTATTTTAAAGTAACAATAAAAAAAAAAAAATTCGACACTTTGACGTTATATATTTCGAAAAATAAAAATAATAACATTCGTATTTAATTAGGAATTTTGCAGTTTTAAAAGTTATTAAAGAAGAAAAAAATTCGAAATAAGATATAAGGGGACAAATATTAATAACTAGATTAAAGAAGAGACACAAAAACGTGATATATAGAGGCGTGTTCCAAATTCGCAAAACTCAATGGAGATTTTACTTATGATAAGAGAGCAAGATTGGCGAATTATCTCTTGCAATAAACAGAACATTCGTATGTCCCGTAAATTTGGAATAGCTTGTACATTCACGTAGATAATATATATTGAGTAAACCCCATCAATATTTTTAAAGATGATATGAAGAACAAAAAAAAATGTGAATAATGATATTTTAGAAATAATAATAAATATTTAGGGTGTAGATTCAGAATATTTTTTAAAAAAGCGTTTTGTAAATTCGGCATCTAAAAAAAAGAAGAGAAAGAAGAACAAATGTCTAAATTTTGAAATCTTTTACTTGCGTAAAAAAGGAGATTACAGCTACAATTCCTATTTTACTCTAATTTTTGTTTATTAAGGTTTTAAAGATGTATCTTTATTATGTCATTTTTTTTAATTAATTAATTAATTTATTACTATACTGAACTCTGACGAAATTATTTATTTATACTCGTTAACATATTTTTTAAGATATTTTTTATTCTAGCTTTTTTATTTTATTTTTTTATAAACGGTACGTATTTTTTTTACTCCGGTGTGATCAATTTACACACTTCAGTATTTTTTTTTTTCCATTCATTATTTTATTTTCAATCATCTACAAAATGACCTCTGTATTTAGTAGATGAAAAAAAAACACTGTATATGTATTACAACTGTAAATGCACTCTATATATATACATACAAATATTATATAAATACATAAATGCCATTTTATTGTGTCGTTTTAATTTTTCGTTGCCCCGTTTCCCTATAAACAATTTAAAGATAATAATTAGTAATATAGAAGCTTGGAAAGGTAAATTTTATTGAAATCAAAATAAAATTGTCTATTTGGGTAATGATTCTTAATTAGGCTTGCAGAAATGAGTGCGCACTCATTGGCGGCGATGATATATTTTGAAAGCGGTCGGTTATACTCGAAGTTAGATTAACGATCGCGAATCGACGTCGTGCTTTGTTATGTCCCACGACATGCCAACAAGAGGTCAATTACAGTTTAATTTACCGCGGGTGAAACACACGATTACGTATCAAATCAAGGCACAGTTAAAAAATAAAAAAACATGGCTGACGGTGGATGAAACAACTGATGCAAGAAAGAATTATTGGCGGGCACTTTAAAAAACGATGTAGCATCCGTGCTTCTTCTTTTACGTAGCGCAATGTTACAGAAGATGAACGCGGAAACGATGGTAGAAACCAACATGGTTAAAGCTGTAAAGTTACTAAAACAATCTCATCCTCAATTGCTTCATGTAACCTGTTTGGTCCGTGCATGTCATCTTGTAGCTGAATTTACTAAAAACAAATTCAGTAGATCAATTAATAGTTTCTACCAAAAAAGTTTTTATTAAATCTCCGAAACTCGTGAGTTTAAACAGGGTTATCCGAGCATTCCTCAGCCACCACAGCCGGTATTGACATGGCTTAAAGCTGTATTATATTAGAAATTTTTTCACGTTATTAAATGTAAATCCGCAAGAAATCCAAGCAATTTCATTAAGCCAGCGGCTGGTTTCAGATACCGAAATCCGTACTCAAACAGAGCAAATTTCTGAACATTATTCAATTCTTTTAGATACTATTTCCAAATTAGAGAACACCAAGCTTTCGTTACATGAAGCGCTGAATACAGCAGATGACCCCAAAACCTCGTTAGGAAATCTAACAGATAATGTAGGAAGGTTCACTTTCCAAATACATCAACATATTTTCACCTCGCCATAGGAATATGATCAACATCAATGGAAGCCATGCCAATGATACAATACTACAGCGAATTTTTGCGTTATTCAGCATTAACAACACAATCAAATTAAAATAATGAGTAATTACATACATTATCTTTAATATTGATAATACGGAGCCGTACGCCACTGCGAAGGCACTCGTTTCTGCAAGCCCATTTGCGTTGGTGTTATTTAACAATAATAGAATAAAATAGAAACAGATGGTAAAGTAAAATGATCAAAATTCAACCATTCCCTATATGATCTTTTTATTGCTTTTATTGTTAGCCAACTTTATATCTTTTACAGAAACTAAAAACTATAAATTTTATATTATTTATTTCAGAATAATGGTTTATTAGGCTTTTATTTTATTCTGAGAAATTGAGTTACATCTAACCAACAAACAAGATCAATATTATTTGGAAAGTTTACAAAAGACAGGCGTATTTACAATAATTTATTAAAGTCTTGCAAATTTCAGGCTTTATTTTCAAGTTTTATTGAAATAAAAATAAAACTGTGTCTACTTTAGTGATAAGTTCTGAATATTTACTAAATTAATGATCTTGATAACGATTTCCGTTAGTTTTATATAGTTATTTGAAAAAACATTTTAAATTCTTGAGCTGGTTGAATGTAGGCTTTCACGACCGTAATCCATAGTAGAAATGTCTTCCGGGTGATGTCGCGTAGTTAATATTTTACTTGACGTTTCGCTGATCATGCTGTCAGATTCTTCAGAGGATTTCTAAAGACTTTATAAATCTACTGAAACTACGCGACATCACCCGAAAGACATTTCTGCTTGAGTTTGTGATTCACACTGTATATATATTAGATCGTGGAGGTTCCACATATGCGAAAAATGAATGGATAAATAATACGAACATCTTCTACCCTGTCTTACCATCATAACGTTTACAAATAATTATTTTTGTCCGGGTTTTATATTAATTTACACATGATTTGCCATAACCTGTTCCTCCAACATTCTTTTGTAGGTTGTGCTATTAGGCTGTTTGATTCTGCCTTTAATAGGGCTAAGGGTGGGCGTACAACTTTGACTTATATTTTGTATTCTTTTAATAGTTTTTTGTACGTTGCTTCGTAACAATACTTTCGGCTTCCTTTGTGGCTAAATTAATTAAATAATAATCTCTCCTGTTTAAGGCTATGAGTAGAGTAGTGGTAGTGCACGTTAAGCTAAAGTACGGTGTTCGTATAAGATGGGAATTTTACAAGTTTTTCGCTGGTAAAGATGAATTTAAGTTATGGGTAAGGTATGGGCCTTATTTTTCAAATTAAACCAATTTCGCGCTTAAATCATGGCGTCCGATGCGGTTTCGTTCGACTTCGTGTTCGTCCGATTCTATTCTACGTATTTCTATCCAACGTAAAACCGAAATCCGTTTTATCCACCGATTCCCTACAACTTTCGTCTAAATTCGCAAAAATTAATCGATCTAAAGTTATTAGGCAAACCGGGGGATTAGAAGGATTCGTTTCAAGGTTGGTATTTGTATTCTTTTGTTCGTGCGTGACCGTTAACGATCGGTTTATATACAAAGTGGTGCGCATGCGTTAGGCTCACCGGTTTCACCATTTTGCACGTATTTCGCACTGGCGTTTTTAACATTCGGCTGGAAATTATCTCGCTGCTGAACGTTGCCCGTTAACGGATTAAAAGAGAAACATCCCATCTTTCGTGGTACCATCTAGTCAGGCGAACAGAACGGACGAGATGAGTGCGGAAAAAGAGTGCACGTCGAGCGGCAATCCGTTGGAGAAACGGCCCGTAATATTGCTGGACATAGCCGGTACAATCACCTCGCACGGTTTTCTAAAGGTAAGCGCCTTTTCTAATAGGATTTTAACGGTCGTTTTCGACGTACACCTGTTGTTTTCGCGTACGCAAACGTTTCCGAAGACGTTTCCCTCTCGAATCGTTCCAATTTTCCGTTTCGATTAATACAGAATAACGTAGAAAATCGAGGCGAGAAATTAGGACATGTTAGTGTGCTGGTGGACGCAAATTTCGAGCGTCTCGTCGCGTATGGACGAAATCTACTTCCATCGCTGATGTACGTCGATCGTAGTAAAAGAATCTCATCGCATAGATGAAACGAAACGAAGAATCCCGTGCACGTGTGTAGTTTTAGACGAAATTATTATTGTTATAGTAGGTACCCCTTGGTAGTTGATGTCCTTGGGCAGGTAAAAATTTATCCCTCGTCGAACGCAGTGCATTCATCCTTTGGAGAGTACAGTCTAAGCAAAATATAACTTCTTCTCCGGTTTATACGATACGGCGAGAAGCGTTCAATCTAGTTCGTTGATGTATCGTTTCGAAAAAGTGCAAAAACAGCTGCTTTTTGCTTAGCTTTTAAAGGGACCAAATCCCGCATTAATATTTATCTTATCCGGGCTTATTTTATTCGCGGATTACGCCAAGATTAAAATTCCACGCAGCGCCATTTAAAATTTTCATTTAAAATTCATTAAAATCTCCAAATAAATAGGTAGGAACGCTTATTTATTCGATATGTACGAGCGTTACTAACCTGTTTGATTGTTTTATTATTTAAGCACTAATTTTGAGGAGCGGGAGATTGAATGCGATTGCGTTAAAATTTGAAATTTTAGTATGTGACGATTAATGCGTATATAGCGGACTCCAAAAGTATATTCATACGAGACGTTTAAGATTGCTTTGATTATTTCGATTAACAAAAGAAAATAAACGCTTTTGTTTTTTTTATTTACAGATTTTTGTTTTAAGAAATATTAAGGAAGATCACCGTTGATAAAATTCGGGATTTTTCAATAATTTTTTTAAAAAAGAATTTATTTTTAGAACTTGTTTCACGTTCTGATCAAAAATCTCAACCAAAACAACACATAAGTATCGGCACCCTCCGCACCACACAAGTAAAAACACAAAACATTTAGCAAAGATTATATACAGGATGTTCTGGACGACGTAGGCATACGTGCAAGCTTAATCTAAACAAAAATAAAATTAATACCAATAAGTTAATCGTTAAGAAATTAATTTAATTTATACAACTGGCTATGCGAACCCAACAGCTCGTAAACGTCATCATCATCATCATATTTTAATCTAATTGCAACATTAACAACTTCTATCCCATAAGGGACATTGTCAGTTTGTCACGTTTTTGAAGAAAAATGGATGTTATTCAATGTTTCCCAATGATTCTTGTGGCATCCAATAGTCTTACGATATGCAGATGAACGCCTTGTATAATAAGCCACGAACTCCCCAATCCATCGTTTGAAGCAAGCTGGTTAAGTTTGGAGGCAAAAACCCAATTTTTTCGATTGTAAGCGTCGCTTTAAACATGCCAATTTTGGGGAGATATGGCAACTAAACCAGTCCTCAAAATTTGAATTCCGAATCACTTGGTAAGCTCTAAGGTTTTCGTCCCGTCAACCACCATTGTTAAACGGTTTTTAGATATCTTCAATTAAAGCACGGAAAGAGGTTTTCTTCGCGTGCGTTAAAAGCTCTGTTAAGCATCTTCCAGAATCTAATCAAATACAACTTCAAGGGTCTAGGGAGATGAAGATGCAGCTTCTGCATCAGCGCTTGCGTCCTCTCCCAATCTTGTGGCAATTGGAGGAAATTTTAAATGGGCGAAGGAAGCCTTACTGGCTACGTTTTTGTTCTTTTTTCGTCCTCTCAAAAATCAGTTTATTTTCCTTCTAATCAACTGGATAATTCTTTGCTTTTAGCTTATTATGACGCCATAACCTCACCATTGTTTCCATCTATATGAGGTTCGCGAATTATGCTTGAGCTTCAAAGATTGAGCAATTTTCACCTCATCGATCAGCTTTTATTATTGCTCTTAGTTACTACAATAATGATTTTATCCATGGAAAAAAAAGGAAAGAAAGTTGGTGCTTTTATACCGCCAAAATGGAGATAATATTGAACAATTGCGGTAAACAGCTTCTATTGATTTTTATTATTGGCTTATTTGTGGAAGTTGTTAAAATATTCTCTCACACAAAAACATCCTGAGCGACAGGTGAGACTCCAGAAAAACTGATGCTACACCGCAATCACCAAAGCGTGAAAAAACTGTGATTAATTGTTCTCCTATTGGAGTACTTCTTATGAGTTAAGTGTAGGCTTTTACGACCGTAATCCATAGTAGAAATGCCTTTCGGGTGATGTCGTGTAGTTAATATTTTACTTGACGTTTCGCTGACCATGCTATCAGCTTCTTCAGAAGATTTCTAAAGACTCTCTTAAGGAGATTTGATTGGCCCATCACTCGTCTTCAATTTCTACATTTTTACAGTATCACATCTTGGTGATATCAACAAGTAAGCCGCAAACTTGCTAATGGTAGACTCAAGAGAATAACTGCTGAAACTTTGATTGATCATTCACGGTACTAGTCAACGGGATATTCTTACAAATGATCTCGGGAAAAAATCAAGAAATCCGTGTTGTGCAAGGACCCAAGCTCGTTGATCACGTAGTGACAACGCAATACTACATTTGATTTGAAGATCGCATAAATGATATCTTGGATAAATCCTTCTTCTCGAACGAAGCTTGGTTCCACCTTAAACCATGGCCCAGTAGAAATCCTTACTTGCATCGTACAGAAACCATTGCATCCTAAAGAGGTTGGTGTTTGGATGCCAGGTTCACGCATGATAACGAACCAAGGGGTGGATACTTTCAACGAGACAATGCTAGAAATACAAACAATGGACCTCTTAAATGAATATGATTGGATAAGCGTGTTGTAGATTTTCCTCTGATTTTACTATTTAAAATTTTATTTTTCCACGCCTAAAAAATACAGGTTAATACCTCGTCCAGCTCGTCCAGAACCTCGTCAACCTGTTTAACAACGTGAAATTATGAAGGAACCAAAGGAGATCACTTTTATTCTGATAACTTTATTATTATTGCCTTAGATTGAACCTAAAAGGTTCAACACTATTAAAAGTCGCATTTGACCTAACAGCATTGCCAATATTTAATCGCAATACTTACTCTTTAAATATTATTGGACCTCCAACCAAAATTCTTAATAAAATATAATTTTAATGGCATTTCAGGATACTCTCTACCCATACGCTGCGGCACACCTCGAGGAGTATGTCAAAACTAATTGGGACGAACAAGATATTAAGACATTGGTGAAACACTTATCTTCGGGCGAGGAAGCACTGCCGTTGGAGAAAGTTGTTGAAAAATGCAAAACAATAATCAACACTCAGTATGACAAACCCACACCCGTTCAAAATGTACAGGAAGCAACGTATAAGAAGGGTTTCGAAGATGGATCTTTAGTAGCACAGTAAGTTTTCTCATTTCAATTTTTTTAATTTAACAGATGCTAAAATATGTTAATTGGGGAAAGCCCAGCGATGCTATTTTTATCGAATTGTAAATACTAACATTAGCTAAGATTGTTGTTAAAATTGTTCCGAAACCTGTTAAGGCATGTTTATTTTATTTTATTTTTTGAGTAAACATCGCATGTTTGCTTTAATCCGAAAAGCCAAATAAAGCTTATTTTACCAATTCTTTATCTTATCAAGATTTTTTGATGTAATAATCATATCTTCTCCATTGTTAAAGGATTTGTCGCTATAATACCCGAGCCTTTTGATATCTCTACTCTGTGTATTTAGATGTTTATGTAACGATTATCTCATTTTATAAACTAGAACGTTGTTTGTATTATTTGCGAGTGCTAGAATGCGTGATATTCGTGATAACGTCGTATGTTACGGAGGGTCATGGTCTTGCATCCAAACAACCGCCATATTGGATTATATTCTAAGTGAAAGTAAACTGTTTGTTTTGAAGTGGTCTGTCTAAAGTCTAAATCTGGTTAATTAATATGTCTACAAAGGCATCGTAATGGTCTGGAAAAAAAAGCGCGTCCCTGAATCTTTATGTCGATGTTATGTGGATGATTTAATTGTTATATATGTACAGGGTGTTGGAAGACTTTCTGCGCAAATTTAAGGCGCGTATTCCCGACGTTTCTTCAAGCAAGAAATGTATAATGAATACATGCCCAATTTATCATGGTTACCGAGGTACGGATGTTCAATAATTAAGATATAAGCTTTAATATTTAACAGTTTTATTGCAAAATGAAAGAATAAAATAACGGCGGAAGAAAAATGACCACCTTCAGCATTAATACACAATACAACGCAATCAAGGGTGGTCGCTTTTAATACTTCCGGGTTATTCCAGCGCTAACTTATGTTGTTTCAGAATACTCAATGTTAAATTTGCTAGAATTTTAATCTAACGTATTATTTCAGCGTATTTCCCGATGTACCAGAAGCACTGGAGAATTGGTCAAAAACCAAGCGCATAGCCATCTTCTCCAAAGGCAACGTAGAATCTCAAAAGCAACTAATCGCGCACACCACCTCCGGAGACCTCTCCAAGTACATTTCCCACTATTTCGACCTCTCCGTCGGTGGTAAAACCGACGACGCCAGTTACACGAAGATCGCCGAACAATTGTCAATAGCACCCGAAGAATTGATCTACATCAACGACCAAATCGATGGTAATTAGCGTATTTATCCGAATTTGTCGATCCCCCCCTCTATTGGTTTCTGTGTTTTTTAGAGGCAAACGCTGCTAAAAAGGCCGGGATTACTGCGATACTCGTTAAACGCGAGGGTAATAAGGAAATCCCCGAAGCTGACTCTGCTGACTTCACCATCCTAGCATCCTTTGCAGATCATTTTCTTGAAATGTCCGGAAAGCGCAAGAATGAAGAACCGGAGACTCCAGAGGTGTGTAGGCTTGGAAAGAGGCATTTTTTTCGAGTGTAGATTTGTTTTGGTCCGAGTTACTTTGTTGGTTTTGTACTACACTGTATGCAAATGAAATCACATTACATTAATTATTAATTATTAGTTTCCTACTTCTACATTGGACACCGGCCGTAAAAGCTTACGTACTTTTACTTCCAATAATTCATCGGGAACGCTTCTAAATGTTGCAATTCCATTTGCAGACAGTGCATAATACTTTAAAAATAGTAGCATAAGTTGATTCTATGTGAATTTTTTTATTTTCTGTTACATAAAAGTAGTATATAAAGAAAACCACATTTTAATTTAATTGTTTTCTTTTTCTTCCACTAATTTAATTTTGGTGAAATGAACAGCGTATTTAATCATTTATTTATTTACCTTCCTTGCAATATAGGCACCACCTCCGAAAGTAGCTAAAACTGAAATTGAATCAACCAGTAGGGACAATGCTACTAGTGCTCAGAAAACCGAGGAACAGAAAGTTGAAATTGCAGCTGAAGCTATGGAGGTCGATTCAGAGGAACTTATAAAAGAAGGTATGTCATTTAATTTGTTCTTTAATTTCTAGCTTTAAAAAGAAATAATTCACCTTATATTAATCGAGTGTTTCTCACTGCAGAAGAAGCAAAGCCTGCAGAAGCTCCGCAAGAACCCACAACTTCCTCGAAAACTGAAGAACTTAAAGAAACTCGTGTTACAGAAGAAATGATAGCCGATGAAGATATTGAGATGGTTGAAGAAACCAAAATCACAAAAGCTCCTGAAGAAACGGTGCAAAAGGTTGAAATAACTACAAAACCTGAAGAAAAGGTTGAGGAGAAACCACAGGAAGAAGCTAAGAAACCTGCTGAAGTTAAGAAAGATGTTGCTTCAACCGTTAAAGATAAGATTGCAGAAAGCGCTAGTGATGTTAAGGATGAAGTAGATAAGACTGAGACTGAAATAAATACTAAACTCGATGAGGTTAAAGCTGTGGAAAAAAAGACTGTTTCTCTTTCGGAAGGTGAAAAAGTCACTGAAATTAAAGTCACAGAGACTGCAAAAACTGATAAAATCAAAGATAATAAACCAGAACAAAAAGACACTACCACAACCAACGATGCTGAAAATATCCAAGCACTTGAAACGAAAGCACAAGCTGTCACTGCCGAAACTAAAGATTTAAGTAAAGAAGAAATAAAACCAAGCAAAACTCCTGATACCAAATCTCAGGAGAACGATGTTGAAAATAAAGATATAATACAAGAAATAAATACTAGCGATACAGGTACAAACCAAAACGAAAGTAAACCAGAAGAGATGGAAATTGTTAAAGAGGGTAACCAATCGGAACCTAATACTAATGAGAAAAGTAATATCGAGGAAGCAAAGAATACAACAGAAGTCGATGATAAAACACCTAAAAATGAAATAACTTGTTCAAAACCGGTACCAGAAGAAAGTAAGAAAAATAGTGACGATAAAATGGAGACGGAAACAGTAACCGAGAAGGTTGAGGAAAGCAGTATGCAGATTGAAGGAACTTCGACAGAGAAAACGGATAATGATGTCAATATGGAAACTGAAACTGACAAATCAGAAGTGGCAGACGTTGTAAATAAAGAAGAAGACACAAAAACAACACGAAAGGAATCAGTGAATACCACGGAAAAATCAGAGAAGAAGGTAAATAAGGAAAATACTGAACCCACCGAAGCAGGAAAAGTTAAAACTGAAACGACTAATGCTACTGCAACAGAAACAAAGTCCGATGTACACATGGACGAAGCAATAAGCACAAATACAGAGGAAATAAAGAAAGGAGCGAAGGAAGAGCCAGAAATAGGTGTAAATAAGGAAAAAAATCAAGCTGCTGAAGCAGAAAAGGTTAAGACTAAAACGACTGAAGCTACTACAACTGAAACAATAAAAGGTGATGTACATATGGAGGAAGCAACGAGCACAATCACAGATGAAACAAAGAAACCGCTGAATACCCCGGAAAGCTCAGAAAGAGCTGTAAATAAAGAAAATAACAAACCCACCAGCACAGAAAAGGTTATAAGTGAAACGACTGATGCTACTACAACCGAAACAACAAAAGGTGATGCACATATGGAGGAAGTGACAAGCATAAACACAGATGAAACAAAAAAACCAGTGAATACCCCCGAAGAGCCAGAAAAAGCTGTAAATAAAGAAAGTAGTGAACCCACGGGAACAGGAAATGTTACAAGTGAAACGACTGATGCTACCACAACGGAAACAACAGATAACGATGTACATATGGAGGAAGCAATAAACACAAAGAAAGCAGCCGAAGAATGTGTAAATAACATTGAAAAGACAGAAGCAAATGAAACGAAAGAACAGAGGAGTATAACAGAGACTAACGAGACTTCAACTAGTAAAACAAAGGAATGCCCCGCCAGCGAATCTATAGAAACAAACGATAAAAAAGAGGAAAGCAGAACGGAAGCAGGAGAAACCCCCGAACAGCCACAGACAACATCCGAGAATGTCAATGGTGAAGCTACGACAAGTGAAGAGAAGGAGAACCAGAGTGACCTAGCAAATGGTACGAGCAGTAGTAGTGGTAGTAATAGTATTAGTGCAGAGGGTAGTGTGGAGAATGGTGATGACGTTAAAAATAACGGTGAGGTCGAAAGTAGCAGTACGACGACCCCAGAGGAGGACATCAAAGTCAAAAAGCTCGAAGACAAACCAGATTCGACCCCTGTCAGTGTCGAAGCGTAATTCACCTCGAAACATCCCTCAAAACACACACAAACCACACAACATTTTCCTCCCCTCTTCGTAAGAGTATTTTAAGACTTATCAATGATTAATATTGATGTAAACATTATCCGTTTTCCATATTTTTCATTTTGTATAATCAAGTACACTGCTCTCGTATAAAGGTCATCCGCATACGATTTATCTTCTAGGGTTTTTTTGTACGTAATAAGGTTAATTCTTTTTTAGGAACATCCTTTCTAATCGAAACTACTATACTACTTTATTATTAAGATATTCGTAATATTTATTGGAAAAGAGAAACAGAACGTAAGGCATATTTTCCCTTTCTTTCGTTTTGGTCAGACGTGCCAAATTCCTATCATTATTATTATTATTCCTAAAACAAGAGAAACCAACTTCGACTTTTGAATAATACAATCCGTTCCTTGAAGTTTCGAAGCGTCGTAACAAAATTCATCTATAATTTGAATATCGATAGATGTAAAATGTATTGTACTTAGAATTAAGGCTTTTATTTTTATTTTACTATTATGATTATAGGTTTTTTGTTTTTTTTTTGATTTTATATAAACATAACATTCCTTCGTTGTTATACTGAAGTTTTTTAACGTGTAACTACTTATTCTTGAGAAGTATGTACAGTCGTGTGCAAAAATAATAGCCAAGTACGGTATGGAATTCAAAAGAAAATTGTAACTTGGATCTCGTGGCATTTATTTACTTTTTCTCTTCCTTGTCTTTCGTCGCTGTGAGATTTTATGCGTTAAAAAAAAATATTGGTCTTACACGGTTTTAAGTTCCTTGTTTTATTACGAATTGGACCAGAAAGTAAAATTACTCAATCTAAAATGTTTTGGTGAGTTTTAATACTTTTACATCCGAAACGTATTCTTCGATAAGATTTTTTTTCTTTTATATTGCAGAAAGGAAAACAATTTAGGAAAATAATGAAACCCCCTAGCTTGATTCGCACGTCCATTCCTTGTAACAAGTGAAATAACATTGTGTTAATGCAGTATTATCTCATTTTGTTTACGTGCACCTAATTCCACAATTATTTTCCAAATTTTAAGTTAAACGATACGTAAAAAGCTTATTATAAACTTGCTACTACTAACTACACGTTAGTTGTTTCAATCGAAGTTTAACAAAGTTACCATTTTCATTCCTTACCGTTCGCTACCAGTTCCAAAACACGATTGCATATCATTACGAAACAAAATAATAAAACAACACAACTCAAAATGAGACACAATAATCTTCCATAATATAAAAGGGAACCATCTCGGAAAATGGGTAGATTAAATAAATATTTCGATAAGCTAATGATTAGCCAAAAGAAAAAAAAAATCATTTCAAAACAACATTCCGTCGAACTTCCACATTTTGTGAAATGATTTGAAAGATATTTGCTTATCGAAATGTTACGTTTTTAATAAATTAATTCTTTGTTTTTAATTTTACAATGCAGCGAAGACGTTATGATATGTTGCGTTTTCATCTTCAGACAGTGTAATGAAGATTAGTAATAATTATTTTCCTGCCCGCTGATAAATATGGCTGGTCTTAATGTTGGATATAATAACCTGAGGAATTATCGGATTATAACACCTTGTTAATTCCTCGAGTGTGGCAACCCGTTACAGCGCCGGAAGATGAAAACAGGATACCTGGTAATTAAGGTCAACTTTATAACTTTTCGAAGCATTGTTTATATCTACCTAAACAATAATTACAATAACAAAAATAAGATATACTCATAAAAAGCACATGAGATTAAATTTTAAGACTGATTTTTTAAATTTAAAAAAAAACCAAATTCGTTTTAATTTGGATGATTTAAAGACTGCATTTTTTTTTATTATTTTCGTATTCTCTAATTTTCCTTGCCTCCTCTATCATCGCCATTTATTATTAATAATTTTTATTTTGTGTCTCATTCATTATATTTGATGACGTCATCGTTCTACTGCCTTTATTTTTAAATGTTCTGTATTTATTAATCGTTTCTTCTTTTAAGTTAGATGTCAGATATATTCCGTTGTGATAATCTTTTTTTTTGTATACAAGGTGTTCTGCCAAGAATTCCAAGTATATACACTGCACCCAAAATTATTGTAACGATAACTTTGGATGCGGTTTACAATTAGAGTTCTCCGTGAAGTTCCCAGATTTTTTTTCGATTTTTTTTCTTTCGCTTTAATGCATATTTTTTTAAATATATATATATGATATACATGATATAATTTATACGTCTGATATGATGGGTATTGATCCATCCATTCTTTTTTTTCTGAGGTGCTTTGTGTAAGTTTGTAGCACCAAATAAATTTTGTAGCGCTATAAAACCTTTGTTTTATTTTTTTTTTTTGTTCAAGTTGCCTTTCTTTTTCATTTTTCTTTCGTGTTTTTTCAACTGTCAATGTACAATATCTAATAAGTATATATACATACAGTGTAATTTTACCTACGTCGGTAGTGTGTTTTAAATATAACAGTACATAAAAAGTATGAACAAATTTTTATTTCTAGGGGAAAAGATGTGCTATGCAAAAATAAATAAAGTTACAACCAAAATGTCTAATTATCACATTTAAAATCACAAAATTTTAATTATCTAATTCTATCCAGAACTTGTAAGTTTGTGTAAAACTGTTGGAAATCTAAAATAAAACTTATTCCAAGTACGCTGCTCAATCTGCAATTGAGAAATCGCAGATACAATGAGGAATTATTCGGCAACAGTGATCGTTTCCACTTATATCTTTCGCATGCGAAACACTAGTCAGTATCTAGTTTGCTGCCGCCTGGAGCGTACGTAATACTAGCAGCGAAGTACTTTTGATTTGACTTACGACGGCGGAAAAATTACACGTTTGGTGTGCGATATATATCTAACGTGTTGGTCACAAACACATTGTAAACGACATGTGCAAAGCGCAAACCATAATAATATTAAAACCAGTGTCGCCGCAAAATACGAACGATTCTTTTTGATTTATGTACAATGATGATTCTGCTTAATCTGGCGTTTACTTTGTTAAACAATGATTTATTTATTTCATTTTGCAACAAATACGCCAATATTACCGAGCAGAACCACGTTACGAAATTATTTACCGTCTGTGCGTGTACATTTAGGAAATAAAATTAAAGCCGAACTGAAAAATAAAAAAAAATGTGTGCTTGTGTGCGGGTGAAACAACTAATTGCAACTTATTTAATGTTATGGTGCGCAAAATGGAACCACATCAATCGTCATTTTCAGTTTTTTTAGCTTCTAGACGAATGGAAGAATGTACTGCCCAAGTAATTTCAAAAATGGTGTTAAGCACATTGGAAAAATTGGAAATATCCAGAGATCAGGTCTTAATGTTTATGACGGATGGTGCCGCAACCATATAGGCTGGTGGAAGGAACCATGTGGTAACTTTTTACATATTACACGTAAAATTCATGCTCTACATCTTGTGGCAGAGACAATTCGTAGATGTTATCCACAGGTGGATGCGCTCATTGCGAGTACAAAAGCAGTGTTTCTGAAATCCCCAAAACGTATTCGCCAATTTCACAGACTGTGTCCTCATACCCCTGAACCGCCACAACCGATTTTTACACGTTGGGAAACATGGTTACAAGCGGCATTTTACTATCATAAATATTTGGAGGGTATAAAGAAGGTGGTTCTATTATTCAATCCGAAAGAATGTGCAGCTATCAAAACAAATCAGAAAAAAAATTGAAGATAGTCAATTTACAAACTATTTACAGCAGTTACATCGGAGTAGTGCAAGCAATTGAAAAATTACAAAATTCTTCACTATCGTTGGAGGAATCACCGCAAATTGTGAAAGATGAACACGCATAGCTTTGTTGGGTAGAAGACGCAAAAAATGAGCGTGTTTTAATTAAGTTTGAAAATGTTTTATACAAAGATTCAGATTTTTCCACACGTGAACAAATTGGTGAACATCAGATAGATGTAGAGCGATTATTTCCTTTATACAAGAACATATTTTCCTCACGGCGGACGCGTTTTGCAGAAATAACTTTGGAAAGGCACGTTATGTTAAAAATATTTAATCTCGCTTCTCCCGTTTTTCAAGCCACGGAAGACGCTTAAGACGGTAAGTTTTTTTTTAATCATCGAATTACATCCACTCTCGATTTTATTTTTTACACATATGACTAGAGATGGCAATTTCCCGTGTTCATTCAGTAACATGAAGATAATTTATTCATAATCTATAATTGTATCTAACATCGTTCGCGATAATATATCTCTGCATACTGACCCTTTTCGCATGCAAGAGTCCATTTGTTAGCTGCGCCAATGGTGCGCACCCGAATTTGCCCACTCTATGCATAACTCCATACAGCGGTGCTTAATTGCAACTGCGTCCATTTACGCGTCTAATTTTGGCTTTATCCAAAAGATATATAACAAAACAATAATTTAAAAAAAACGTGCTAAACTTAAATTCTTCAAATTAATTAATTTTTTTTTAATAGTCGAATTTGTCGAAAGGAAATGAGAAAGTCGCAACGTTAATATGTTAATGCAAGCGCTACATTTGCATATAAAATGAAAAAAAAACGCGTTGAATATTCAATTTCTAGTGCTTAAAATAAATTTACACAAAATATCGATATACATTTTGATTTGAAACGAAACGATAAAACGCTAAAGTACTATTTATTTTCGTAATACCTGCATTAAGTGCTTTGAATTTTCTTCTATTTTTATATTTATTTAAGAGATATTTATGCCACTCCTTCATCTTTAAAATCAGTAATAATAAGAATAATCCGTTATAGAATTATATCAAAATAAAATGCGCGGTTGTGTAGATTAAAAAAAAATAAAAAGTATTTTAAAATAATTTCGGAGATTTAAACAAGAGCACGCCTACATTTTTATTACAAAATGAAAAAGGGTTTTTTAAACGCTCACAAATTGAAAACAAACCACTTGCAATGTCTACTTTAACATTTGAAATTCAGAATAAAAGAATTTACAAACATTTCACTCCCAATTCAGACTGCTGCATTTAAATACGCCTTGCCTTTTGGAACATGCTGTATACATTACCGGCCATTGAAGTTGGTACAACTAGCAAATTACTGGTAACTAAATAAAAACGGGAAAAATTCGAAAGAAAATAAAAATGTATTCGTAGAAATAAAAAGGTATAAACAAATAATAAGAAGACGCGAAAGATAAAATAAAATACTCTCATTAAAATAATTTCTGATCAGGGAAAAAGCCTCCTTTCGCTTTTAATACTGTCGGATCTACTAGTGACATGCGCTCTGTTAATTTGATCAGGGTTTCCCCGGAAATATTGTTCCGCCATAAGTGTTCTTTCGAATTTGGGTAGACTCTTAATCATCTATCAAGCTCATCCCTCAGTGACTCGATGGGGTTCGAATCCGAACTCTGCGGAGGCCAGGGCATGATCTGAAAAACATTTGTCCGATCCACTCGTGGTGACATGCGCTCTGTTAATTTGATCAGAGTTTCCCCGGAAATATTGTTCCGCCATAAGTTCTTTCGAATTTGGGTGAGCTCTTAATCATCTATCAAGCTCATCCCTCAGTAACTCGATGGGGTTCGAATCCGGACTCTGCGGAGGCCAGGGTATGATCTGCAAAATATTTGTCCGATCCATTCGTGGTGACATGCGCTCTGTTAATTTGATCAGAGTTTCCCTGGAAATATTGTTCCTCCATAAGTGTTCTTTCGAATTTGGATGGGCTCTTAATCATCTATCAAGCTCGTCCCTGAGGAACTCGATGGGGTTCGAATCTGGACTCTGCGGAGGCCAGGGCATGATCTGCAAGACATTCTCCTCTGCTTGAGAGGAGAGATAATTTTTACAGATCCGTGCCGTATATTTGGGGTTGTTGCTTGCAAACACGAAGTTCTCCCCAATCAACCGCAATTCTCTTGTTACAGCATTCTCTTCCAATATGTGTTTATAATTTTCTTTAGGCATAATTCCGTTGATTTTTACTCTCTGGTCCCCAATCCCAAACCATCGCTGAACCACCACCGTGTTTTACCCAAGGAAGACATAATCGCGCAACATTTCATCGTCTTTCGTGTGTCTCACAAAAACTCCACGCTTCTGCCTAAACGACAGAACGTTTCTAAAATTTTCTGCGGTCCAATTTCTATAAGTTTCGGCTCACTGCAGCCGCTTTTGGGGGTTCCCACGACGAAGCAATAGACCGGCTTCTCTTAAGCGGCGTTTAGTTGTAGTTATAAAAGTCGCTTTTTTTCTACTGCACTGGGTTTTCCGGATCCTCATCCTGCTTCCTCCAGTTCCATCGGATTGATGATCTTCCTGGGGTCCTCGATCCTCGGTGTTTGGTTCTCGGAGTCTTCTTCTTGGACTCCCTCCTCGGTTACTAAAACAGAAAAATATAAGTTAGTACACGCTATGGTGATACCTATGCCAGCCTACTCAGGTGATCGTAGGTGGTCTTGTGCCTCGATCCCGAAGGGGTTCTTCGGACGTTGGCGGGATTTTCGCTAGCTAGCGTCTTCCGAAAGAAGTTTTTGTTGAGCCTGCAGCCGCTCAGGTGTGTGAGTCTAGCCAGCGGGGTGCGTTGGGGTACGTGCAGTACTAATCGCAAACAGCGATTCTGTACCGTCGCGAGGGAGGTAATGTGGATGGGTGCCGCCGTGACCCAGACGGATCGGGCGTATGTGTGTCTTGTACAGCATGACGCCCGTTTTAGGGTTGAGATGGGAATTTGTGAGGATGGGATACAACTGTCTGGCTGCACCTAGCGCCCTGTTTCGAGCTCTTCTGAGACGAGGATTTCCATCTTAAATACTAAGTAGTAATACTACTAAGAGTATTGAATATTGAAAATTATTGATTGATATTGATTTTTTTAAATTCTAATATCTGTCCTAATTTCAATGGACGATAGTGTGATTGTTTCAATTTCCAGCGAACTGCTCTGTATATTAAATCTCATTTCTTTGTTAATTTTTTAGGCGTATTCCTCGAATGTTATAAATGATTTTTTTTTAATTCAACATTGATATTCGGTTATTCGAATTTAAAGTATAAAAGAAAAACGCATTCATACTTTCAAAAAGAAATTAATAAACAATTATTTGTAATTAAATAGTTCCCGCCATATTCATTTTAGTGCCAATTAACTAGACTCCTTTAAAACAAAAGTAACTAAATTCTTTTCGAAAAAGGCACAAGGATTAATATTTAATTCTAAAGAAGGAATCAAGAGATTATAATTAAAATTCACGTACTCTTCTAGTTAAAAAACTACATTAACTAAATTACACGGGAATATGTGAAGTAATTATTTTTATTTATATAACTAACTATCGTAGTGATTTTATTTTTTATATTTATAATCTATTAGCGAGAGAACTATTATAATTTTGGCAGTACTGTACCCGAAAATGCCGGTGTCTCCACTTTCACCATCTATCTCGATAAAAATAACGGTAGTCGGGTCTCTCCAGAACGAATTTTGCGTCTTATAATAGGTTCAACGTTCAAACCGTCTCATTTACACATTACACGTCAGTGTTTCTTGGGTCAAGTGAACTTGTGCGTACGTTTAATTGCATGTCATTCATTCGACCCACGTCTTCCCACAGTTTATTTTACTTACGCTTCGTCACCTAATATGTTCAATACTTTTCAAATAGATCTTAAAAGATATCTTTAAAGTTTAAAAGCGAACGATTTACGCTGTAAGAAATGGCGTTGGACGTTGGGAAAGTCATACGTTTCATGACGGTACGGACTACAGAAGGTATCCTTGTCCTTCTATTGATTATGTTCATGCCTAACATTCCGCCGTATTGCAAGATATCGGACCCCAAACCGTAAGTTTTACCTTTCGTAGCTAATATTCGACTAACAAAGCACCTAATTTGTAGAGTAACACCGTCGCAGCCTTTGGAAGACAAGTTAGCCTTAAACGAGAAGCTAAACGATGTAGTGATCTGGCATAAGGGTGATCTGTATGGACCTGAAGCGTTTGCGGATTATGACGGTGTTCTCTATGCATCGTTGCATAATGGAGAGATCGTGAAGTTTGTCGACGATAAAGTTATTCCCGTTGTTCAATTCGGGACGCCGTGTAAAGGATTTCACGAAGAAAAGATATGCGGTAGACCGTTGGGGTTGGAATTTGATAAAGATGGTAGTTTGGTAGCGGCCGATGCTTACTACGGGATATACAGAGTTGACGTTAATACTGGTAAGTTCTTTCGAATGTCTTTGTAAAAATTTTATTTTAAAATTTCACTTTTAGGGAAGAAAATACAACTGGTGTCGATGGAGACTGAAATCAACGGCAAGAAACCCAAGCTTCCGAACGCTCTAGCGATAGCTTCGAATGGGGATATCTATTGGTCGGATTCGAGTACCGAATTTTACCTGGAAGATGGGGTACTGGATATGTTTGCAGATGGAAGTGGAAGGTATGAAATAATAGTTCTAAAAGTAGCTCGGAAATGATTCGAACAATTTTTTAACTAGGTACGCCTGCCGGAAAAGTTTTGTTTTAGGAATATAACAGTAATGTGCAGTCGTTATTATACAGTACAGTTCATAAATAAGGGACCGTTGCAATGTATCAACAAAGTTCTTTAGTACTTTTGCTAGTCAGTATGCAGCCTAACGTTGTCTTAACGAAAAAGCACGCAACTTTGTTGACTAATCCAGAGTCCTATTTTCTTGTAGCAATAACATCTTCGTAATAGTTTACCACCAATGAACGAGATTGGCTCGCCAAGTGCGTTGGCTCTTTAAATCATACGTAGCTCTTAAATGCTTCGGATACTGATCCTTAATCACTTACACAGTTACAGCCGTTGATAATAAGAGTCCCCGAAGAATCAAACTCGAAAATCAAATCATTAACTACCGATGACAATTTTCGTTGGAGGATATCCAAGGCTCTTAAGCGAACATCGAACAAGAGGTTATAACCTTATTCTCCATATGGAGGAACTTCCTCAATTCCTTATCAGCAGTGGCTATAAAATAATAACGTAGACTTCCACGGCCAGAGTCAGTTAAAACTAAACGTGTTCCGGATTTGGACCATATCGTGGTAGTTAATAGAACACTCGACGTTTCGCCCACAATGATATGGGGCCTCTTCAGGAGAAAGAAAGGTAAGGGAAAATGCCCCATATGTGGGCGAAACGTCGAGTTTTGGATTAACTGCCATGACACGGTCCAAATCCGGAACACGTTTAGTTTTAACTGACTCTGGCTGTGGAAGCCTACGTTATTATCTTGTAGCCACTGCTTACAAAGAATTGAGGAAGTTCTTCCATGTGAAGAAGAAGGTTATAAGCTCTTGTTCGATGTTGGCTTAAGAGCCTCCGATGAGGATTTTCCAACGATCTGGGATCATAGGGTTTTCGTTACTTTTCTGAAGCTTAATAAGGATATCCTTTATCTTCATAACTACTGTCCCATAAGGCACGGAGGCTAAACTCTTGCTTTATAAACAGTGTCTAAGACTAGATTACCAGTAATAAAGGCTCTGTCGTTTCTCTGTTTACGAAGGCATGTCGTTTACTTTTCTATTGGTCCCTTATTTGTAGTCAGTAACAAATGCATGAACACTCCAATTCTGCGATTATTATTTTTTTTAATTTACAGATTGATACATTACAACGTCAAAACTAAAAGCAACACCGTCTTAATCGACAATCTACTCTTCGCAAATGGACTTGCCCTTTCCAGTGACGAAGAATTCGTTCTGGTGGCAGAAAGTGGTCGCAGTTGTGTTCATCGGTACTATTTGAAAGGACCTAAGAAAGGAACTCGTGATGTTTTCATCGATGGCTTACCCGGTATTCCGGATAACATCAACTCCGACGGTCAGGGTGGATTTTTCTTCCCGTTGATTATACCGCGGGACGACTACACTCCCGTCCCGTCTCAAGTTCTTGGACCTTTCCCTCTGTTCAGGAAATTAGTGGCTAGAATGATAGGATTGGGTGAGCTCGGCTTCACTTTGGCCAATCGAATCTATCGGATGGAGTTGTTCGAAAGAGCCATACATCTGGTAAGTTGAAAAATTTATAACCGAGTTCAAGGAAAACGGTTGTAGAAGAAGCTCTCGAGTAACTATTACATTTTTCTTTTATTCGAATAATGATATTAACACGATATTACACTCGTCAATAGGATGAGAAAAGCAAATCAGCATACGATTAATATATCTGCGAATTCTACAAATTTAATCTCTACTCCTTATAGATTGGCCACTTTTCGGTGGTCTCATACATCTTACCAGGTAGAGTTACCATCGTCCACGTTTCCAAGACGGGAGAGATAATAGAAGCATTACATGGGAATAACAAGAAAGCGATAGGCATTTCCGAAGCATACATTTTCAACGGGGAATTATATCTTGGATCACCATTTAACGATTTCATACCACGGATAGCATTACGTAAAGTTGGATTGGAACACTTAGTCAAGAAACCAGTCATTCAAGAAAAACCAACCACAACCACAAAACCACCCCCACCAAAAGCAAGTACGCCTACCCCTACGAAAGCTCCTCCAACCACTACCACTACCACGAAAGCTCCAACAACTACCAAGAGAACTACTACGGCTGCGCCAACAACGACACCTCAGGCAGCTAGAACTGTACCTGTTACGGAAGCTCCAACGAAAACTACACCTTCTACAACAGCTATGCCTCCCACGACAGCTCAAACCACTGCGAAACCTTCGCCGACAACTAAAGCCCCCACGACAACTCAACAAAAGACAACTACTACAGCTCAACCTGTAACGAAACCTCCTCCGCAACAAGAACAACCAAAGAAAGCAGCAGAACCTACTAAGCCAACTTCAACTACTCCTAAGCCAAGTGTAACGCAGAATACTAGTCCAAAACCTGTTCAACCGAAACCAGTTGATAAACCTGCCCAAGCACAAACAAAGGCATCAGAAGGTAAAAAGCAGGAATCGAAGCCCGAAGCCAAGCAAGCTAAACCGAATCAACAACAAAAGGCAACGACAACTAGTCAGAATGATATTCCGAAATAATATTGAAAAGTTTCAATCGTAATTAAGAGTTGGCTGATGTAGTAATGATTTCTTTGTTTACAAAGGTTTGTTTTATGTTTTCAACTGTGATGTTTTTTTTTTTTTTCTTAAAATCTAAATGTACTCAACTTTCATGTATTAACGAAAGATATTTTTAAGTAATATGAAGCCGGCCAGTCTAATTTGGGGGATACGAAGAAAAATGTACCCATGTATTTATATGTGGAGAAAAAAAAAATTCTTCATCGAGATTCATTTTAAAGCAGCTATATTAACAGCAGAAGATGGTTATTTGAATTGGATTTTTTTATCGAGTAAATATAGAAATTACACTTATATTGCGAAATCTCTGAACCGTTGCACATTGACTCTACCTTTATAGTCTTATTTTTTCCCTTGAAAATGGTATCTAATGCAAATTTCAATCGCAAACATACACCAAAGACAATTGCAAAATAATAACATTGAAAAGGGCTCGAAATGTTGAAATTTGTTTTTGCATACCGGTTTCCAATATTTAACTGTAAATATCGACAAATGTTTTTTTCATACTTTTATATAATGTTTTCCTCTCGGTTGCTTCTCACAGTTTTTATTTTATTGAAGGGTTACTTGTTTTAATTTTTCCATTTGGATAATAAATATTTATTATAGAGATCACTTGTTGCTTAACGCACACGAGTTTTAGGTAATTAAATGGAAAAATTGTTCACATTTTTTCAGGTTATATATTAAAAATGAATTGGAAAAAATTATTTCTTTGTTTAATTTTTGTTTTCCGCAGAAAATTGATCTTACTGACTAGCTGGAATGTATCCCAGCTTTAATCAGACCTAAACTCGCACTTAATTTATGCTGAGCCTAATCGGGAAATGTTGAATTCGTGCGAATTATTTGATTTATTGTCTAATAGAAAAATATTTAATTTCTCTTCGTCCATGTATTTCATCAATAATTAATGCTAAGCCTTAACTTACCCGCATTTATGTAAAATAATAGATGATTTGGTATTATGTACCGGGTAGGAAAGAATTCATTTATAAGCGCCGGTTTTACACGTACAAAGAATAACGTTGCCGCCTATCCAGTGCAATAGAAGTATTTTTGTCTACATGCCGTATTTTATATATTATCGTAGGAAGGCTATGAGCGGGTTCAGATGAAGCAAATAGTTATCAAATCTGTACTAGCGCCCTTGAAGCCAAAAATTTTGCTACGGGTAAATAAATCTTGGCTAATTTGAGCATTTGTATGATTAGATTTTGCATTAAATAATTCGGCAATAATATAGAATATACGAAATGATTCAGTAGGCATGGTTTTCCAAAGTTAAAAAAGAGAACCCGCTATAATTAAGTAATTGTTGATAACAGGACATGAGTTTATTAACATTATTTGCTCCTTATAACATCCCAAAGCACCCGTTATGGTTTGCATAATATACTTTTAAACACCCTGTATATTAAAATACAGGCTCTTTCAAAAAAAAGGGTACTTCAAACTTAGAGTTGATTTTCCGCTCTACTTTGACACATTTGAATGGCAAAACTTTATAGATCGAATGCGCCGTAAAATAATTTTCCAGAAATAAAGAGATCTAGCGATCTATATGTTTATTTAACTTCAACATGATATTTACAAATATTTCTCGACAAATAGCTTCGCTAGATTCAAACTCTCACTTAACAGCGTGTCCCATTCTTGTATGTTAACGTATTTCGCCTTCATATTGCACACTAGCGTTGGATCTTGGCCTTTTGGAGCCGCCACGGTGCTTTTGAAAACCAATCCGATTTGAGTCAACCATTTTTGTGCGTTAAAATCCTTAGTACATATGTGCTGCGGAGGATACGCATAAAATTAATCTCTGTAGCGTACATAAGATTTAACAGGCTTTACCTCTGGGACACAACACCTCGCCTTCACCATGTTATCGGAATATGAAATCACTAAGATCGGTATATCGGGACATAATTTAGTGGCCTTTTGAAGTGGCACGGATTCCAGGATCATCGACGAGCGCAAATAGTGAATAATATACTCTTTATTTTCTTTTGTCCGGCACACTTTTGTTTCCAGAACGCTTTTTATCTCCATCTCGATGAATTCCCTGCAACCGAAGGTAAATGGAAAAATTATCAATGTTGATGGAAAAACTTACTTTAAAGTATCTTTATTGGCCGTCTTGATCTGTTTCGTAATCTCGTTTAATTTATCCGAACATTCTTGTCTGGTAACTGCGGGAATTATGAATTCGTCGTCGGGATTGTAATTCAACTTCTGTCTTACTGATGATATCGCCGAATCGAACACTTCGGGCTGGAATAATGAATAATGATAATTGCAAGGACTGTGGCGTAGTATGGTAAACAATACATAAGTATCGGCAACCTCCGCACCACACAAGTTTAATTTATTAATCCGGGACGGTCGTTTCGAGGACACGAATGGTC
>LR736869.1:6630508-6650833 GCA_902654985.2 Oryctes borbonicus | reverse complement strand
TGTATCGACCGTATCTTGGCTAGTTTGGGGAACTCTTTGGATTCATCCCAATGCCAGGAGTTCCTTGCCTGGAGCTAACCGTCATGGTTTGACTCAATCCCAAGTTTTCTGGGTAACGAACATCTCGGCAGGCACGATTAGGGTGGGACTTTGGTTGTATAGGCTTGCGTCACGGGCGGGCCGATTGTACCTCACACTCGATTCCATTTCCGTCGGTAGTTGAGAGTTGCCAGTGCTTGGCATCGTAAACCTCAAAGGTTGAGAAGGGATCTCCTCTAACATGAGGAGCACGGGGAAAGGAATGAGTGACGGACTCGTACGGATAATTAATTTAAGTGTGTATGTGTCACCCTCAGGAGTACCAGTTCCCACCGAACAAGTTGGAACATGCAAAATTTCCCGACCGGAGGCTGCAACCTTGAAGGTGAAAATTTTACATGAAGTTATAAGACCTCGAAAGGATACAAACCTTGATAAGAAACTACTCCCAGCAATATCTACCAATCTAATTCCTGTATCTGGATAAATCTCGCCGGGTATCAAAGTAACATTATCCAACATAAGCAATTCCTGGCTATCAATCTCGCTTATCTTCACATCCAAGCCGGCTTTTATCACCCGATTGATCTCATCTTCCAACAAACGAAGATCGTTCACGGTCAACTTGCTTCCGAATATCCCAACGTCCAAATTCAAATATTTACTGTTAACTTTGCTGGATTTCTGGCACGTTGCGGCCTTTAGAATCTTCAAGGCGGCGTTGAGGAGGTGCGTCGCGGTATGGTTTCGCATATTACTCAGCCTGGACGTCTCGTCTACTTTCAAAACCATTTTATCGCCAAGCGCTAGTTTGTTGTTCGACTTAAATCGGCCTTGATGGAGGAGCACCCCATTTATATTTTCAATGGTGTCTATTTGGAAGACGCCCAGGTTGTTTACCGCGTGACCTTTATCGCTGATTTGTCCTCCGGCTTCGTGATAGAAGGAAGTTTTGTCAAATATCACGCCACAGTCAGTGTCGGGTTCGACGGCATCAACAAATTGGTTGTTTCGGATTAGTTGGGTTACCTTTGCAAGAATAAATAAATAATTTATGTACAATTATGGGAAATCAAGTAAATATCTCTGGAGGGAAAAAATTCTAATTCTGACGTAGTCGCTTAGGGATGACATGCTCATAGGCAACAAATAAGGCATTCTATCCGCCGCGTAGACACGCCCCCGAAGTATTTACTTGGTTTCGATTCAATAAATCTTTTGTAGAAATGTCTTTCGGGTGATGTCGTGTAGATGATTTTTAACTTTTTTAAGTTAAAAATCAACTACACGACATCACCCGAAAGACATTTCTACAATGGATTACGGTCGTGAAAGCCTACACTCAATAAATCTTACCTTCGCCGACATAGAATTAAATATGTACGTCTTATCCTTCTTCACGTATTTGTACTTATAATGATCGGGGGTTGGTTTAATATCTCGCTTTCTTATTTCTTTTATCAATTCATCTTTTCGATCGTTATCGATCATCCTGCTGACGCCTTTCATGAGATCCAAGGTTTTCCTCAAGACGTTCTCATCGAAGATGATGTTCAATGCTCCGGTTAGCTTGGTGATGGCATCCTCGTCTAATCCGTAAGTGTCGTACAGCTTGAAACTAAACTGGGATGATACTTCTCTTACATTGTTGTTCTTGATGTCTTTGTAAGCGGCAACAAGGCCGGGCATTTCTAGCACTTCGAGATCGGCTAAAAGCGGTTCGTGTTGGACGATCTTGCTCCATTCGCTTAGGGATGTTGAGCGGATCGATTTGAAGAGCTCTTCCTCGTAATCGACGATTTGCCTAACCTGAAATTAATATGATTTTAATGAACACTTGATGCAATTTATGTACGAACAACAAAGAGAAAAATTTAAATGAGATATTCAAAGTTCGTAGCAGCCACGATGTGGTTAAATATTCCATTTCGTGTGAATCCGATGTCATCAGTAAAAAGAATATTGGCAGCAAAATTGAAGTCTTAGGCTCATTACGTAGAAACCAGTGGAAAAAGATCAAACGTACTTGATGATGCTATTCGTTATACACATTGTTCTCCAAACAAGACGAACACCTACCTAATTCCTACCTCAGCACAATCGTCTCCTGCTCTAGCCGTGCTAAATTTGCCTCTTCGGAGGCAGACACCGGTCTTCGTCTCTCGGAATCATAGGCATCTCTGGCATTACATCTATACATGAAATGTATGTCGGCAAATTCATAAACAGGAATAATACTGCGTAACTTCTAAACCGACTGTTTACAAACTTATGTTCATTAAATTTTTCTACCTAAATTGATTCATTGACACTCTTCTTTAACACCCTGTATATCTCATTAACTTGAAATAATACATTATTTTAGACCTATTCTGTACCTGATTTATATTTTTTTCCATTTCCACATAAACAGGCCCCAAGATATCGATCACGTAATTAACCAGTTCCTTTACCAATCCGTCCTGCTTACCGAACGTAGATTCACTTATCGAAAACGCTTTTCTCATAATACGTCTCAATTTCTGACTGCAAGAAATCTTAAATAATATAAACGAGTTGCTAATGTATTTTAAAAAGAATTACTTCTCCTCCGGAATCATCCCATCCGCTAAGCAGGCTGTAAGCATCCTTGTATGATCTGCTAATATCCGATAGCTTCTTTGCAAGCCGTTCCAGTCTTTTTCTCCGAAATGACCATCATATTTAGGAACTTCCTTGCATATCTATGATTCGCAATAAATTAAAGATGAAAGGTGTTATATTTTGATAGATTTACCTTTTGTAGAAATGTCTTTCGGGTGATGTCGAGCGAAACGTCAAGTAAAATATTAACTATGCAACATCACCCGAAAGACATTTCTACTATGAATTACGGTCGTGAAAGCCTACTCTCAACTAGATTTACCTTTTGTATTCCTGAGAATATTGGTAAAAATAAGTCCGTATCGTAGTTACTAATTTTTTGTTGTAGTACAGCGCATAATCTCTCCAAACCCATTCCGGTATCGATATGGCATTTAGGCAATTGTACAATTGTCCCGTCTAAATTCCTTTATACAAATAAATCATGAAGCGGAAAATTAAATCATTTAAATGATCATAATTACCTATTATATTGTATGAAAACAATGTTCCATACCTCGTTTAGGTCGTGCACACCTTTATTCACAAATTGCGCTCGATTTCTGAAACCTCTCTGATCAACATGTATTTCCGTACAAGGGCCGCAGGGGCCCGTAGGTCCCATTTCCCAAAAATTGTCTGTTATTCCAAACGGTAAGATTCGTTCTGGTTCCACACTGTAAATCGTATTCATCATTTTAAAATCTTTCCAAGATATAAATTACTTGCGTTTAGTACCCGATACTTTGCCAAATTTCCTTACACTCGGTATCAGGTTTCAAGCCCAGTTTCTCGTCTCCGTTAAAGTAGGTTACATATAATGCGTTTTTGTTTATTTTGTAAACGTCTGTCAGAAGATTCCAGGTTAATTCACAAGCTTCCTTCTAACATTAAAAGTGTAACGTTAATATTTTTGATTGACGTTTGAGAATCAAGTATTTTAAGCACCTTAAAGTAATCCCCGAATGACCAGTTGCCTAACATTTCAAAAAATGTATGGTGACTACCGTCGGATCCAACGATATTCAGGTCGTTGTGTTTACCTCCAATCCTGACGCATTTCTGAGAATTCGCGACTTTCTTATATGAGGGACTTTGGGCTCCTAAGAAAATTCCTTTAAACTAAAAATGAATGCGCTAACCAACCCGGTGCCGTATTATAGAACTTGCCGATGCTTACCTGGTTCATGCCAGCATTCACGAAAGCGACCGTAGGATCACAGTAAGGCACGACGGGGCTCGATCTGACGAAATGGTGATTATTATCGTTTACGAAATAATCTAAAAATCGTTGTCTCACAGCCTTCGACATTCGATCTTTGTCGAGATATTTGCTCACATGTCGAATTATATTTTGAGATGATTTTTTGTTCCTGATTAGTTTTTTACAATGTGCGATGGTCAACATTTTCAGTCTATTTGTTGTTCTTATTTGAAGAAATGCAGAAATTTAGAAGTTCATAGCGATCATCGGTTATGACATAACCTCAAATGTCGGGTACATTTAAACTAAATTTAATTTCATTTTTTCCCAATCATACGCATGCGCTATGTACACTTGCTAATAACAGTACCTACAACTGTCCTAATAATCAACAGTTCTAATTAGAATAAAAGCGCTAATAATAATTAAACGAAATTAATTTTAATTAAATCATACTTATATCGTATCATAATGCTTAAATACATATACAATAAATAAAACATCTTAAATCCTAATGACTATCCATAAATTGCAATTCGGATAAAATTAATACATTATTTGGTAATGGTTTCGGTTGTGGAGATAGCAACGTAATCATCTGTCTTTCTGTATCGACGTTTGTCCTAAAGAAAGATGTTATATTAAAACTTTCAATGCACGATTTAGAAAAAAAAAAAGCTGCAACTTACACACAAACGAATCCGGCAACGTGGGAATTGATTATTTCATCATCGTCCTTCTCTGAAAAACTAACAGCAAACAAATGGTGCAATAAACCTGCATTTGGCGTCAACTGAACAAGCTTTGTTAAGTGATCTTCAGCTTTCATCCCTAGAGGAAGGCAAGAATCGGGCAACGCAGGTGCGCCAATCTTGTAAATTTTGACTTCGGACCATTTTATATCGAAAGAATGAGGATACAACGAATTCTTCGGTGTTCCGTAGAAATATTCTCTGATTCTTTGGTCCCGAGCTTCAGAACGAGCGCTTTTAGATCTCTCAACAACCTATTAAAACAAAAGTTATTCTATAAAATAAAATGGATAAATATATTTAACTTACGCCACCACTCTTCGGAAGTAAAACGACCTTCACAAAGTTTGGTATGTCGCGTACTAATTCGTTATATAACCTTTCCTGATCCAAAACTAGGATTACGTCAACTTCAAATGCAATTGCGGTATGTAAAAGTTGTTTGTAACCTATTCCTTTAATCCAACCGCAGCTATTTATTATCACACCAGACATTTTAGCTAAAATACCGTTAAAGCAACGTAAATTCAAATTAATTATAAATATAAAGCTTACTTTTTTTATTAACCTCAATTCGCTCTTTAACTGTATTTGCTAGTTGCGTAATTATCATAGAAAACAATGCAGGATTTGCTCCGGGTGTTTTATGTCCAAAATGATAAACTAACGGAGCTTCTTGCGAAAACCCTTCATCAATAGAAGCCGGTCGTTCAACTAATAAAGCTCCTACAATATCAAGCATTTAAGCAACCACATGTACCTCAAAACAAATCTCACCGATAGTTCCGGGCACTGATATTTGCCCTTGTCCCAGATCTAAATCAACAAACAAAGGTCTTCGTCCCATTCTCACCGCGTAATTTAACAAGATTCTGCAAAGTGTAGACTTGCCAACATCGCAAGGTCCAACGACCATTGTAACGGGTCCTTTTACGTTATCCTTTTCAGCTGAAACCCTCATCAATTCCAAAGCTGCGTGGCAATTTGAATACATGATCATCGGGGTTTCTTTCGCAACGTAATGGACATCTGTTTTTCCTTTTAGTTCTAAGGTACATCCTTGCCATGTAAAGACGGCAACTTTGGCGCCTGAAGCAAACTCGTAGCTTTTACCTTTGACTAGTTCCGTACCAAATACTTCTGCTGATCCTGATTTGAGAACGAGATAAACTTTTTCATTCTTCGATTCAATTTCGAAACGTAATTCACTGTCAGGATCTAATTTAAATTCTTGTACGAGGGTCCTTTTATCATCACTTGTAGTCATTTTATATTTGATTTTTATTAACACATTAATTAATTAAAAAAAAAAGGTTGTATGAAACCTAACCTTCTTCTGATCATACCTGTTAAGTGACGATAGATACAGAAGTGCAAATACGCCCCAATTAACGTATCAGCCAACTAAATTTAGGAAACCGAAAAATACAATTTTAATTAAATTAATTTAATTAAAAAAAAACTTAAATATAAAATATATCTTTATTTATACGAGTAACAAATTTGGCACATTTCTTTAGATCTTCTCTATATTTTTCAATAAAATCATTTTACCTAGCAGACAATTGTCCTAAAGCACATCTTGCAACAGCTGCTAATGCTGCAGCTAATTCATCAGCTGTGTATGGGTTATTTAAAGGGGGTACATGAACGAATAAAGTTCTTCGCGAATCTATCGATAGAGATTTATAAAAAATATATTCGCACAAATACCTCCCAGCATTTTTAGAAAGACACGCTTTAATATCGGTGTTCTCGTTTAAAAAGTTGCAGATCTCATCAACATCGAGACCTGCTTTTATGCAGTCTGCCCCTTCCACTGCTGAACATACTTCATTTGTTCGGTGTTGTTTCCCTACGCAGTCAGTTTTATAATATCCGTTTCGGAAAGCTCGACTTTCGATTGTTATTTTTCTAGCTTCCGATGATACTCCTACGTGAATAACTAACTGCGAATAAGTTTTTAAAAGTTAAATTTCATTTTTTTTTTAAAGAGTGAATTTCCTTACCGTAGGCTTGTATTTCTTCCATAATTCTGGCACTTTCGTATCGACAACATTATAAACAACTGGTATTTCTTCTATTACTACGATGGCATTTTCGATACTTTGGGATGGGACTAATTGTACTGCTTCCCAGCTGGCGTTCACGCTGTGCCCATGAAAAGGACCAAAGCCAGTCAATAGTACTAGATGATCAGGCATAGTTTAATTTGGCAGTATTGTTAGTTAAACATGAGATGAAATCTTCACTCAAGGTTAATATCAAAGATTTGATAATTGTTCTACTTACCTTATCAAATATAAAAAGTTAAAGGAAATACTTTAAATTTCTCTTTTATTTAGCATTTATTATTGCCAAAAAAAAAGAAGGTAAATTACAGTAATTTTATAAATTAAATAATTAGCTCAGTGTGATTAAAATGCATATAATGCATTAAGACTGCTAACTTTTTTTTAAATCTCCCGCGTAAAGGCTACCACTACACGTAAACATGTGAATTTTGGTGGTTATTTAACGGGCTTCGGATTTTAAGGGTTGGTAACGCTGAATCATACAGAGAAATCCAAAATAATTGTATAACCTCTTTCATTTTCTAAAGCTTTCAGGAATAAATATTCCAGCAATATAAAAGAATGCATTGCGTACATATTAATATACGAACAGCGGCATTTATCCTATTAGCCCAACTTATTCAACATTCTGAAATGTGTACAAGATACAAAATTTTATTTGAACGTAACAACTATGCTTAAATATTTGTCTTTCAGCTGATAATCGGATGGACATTACTACGAAAGATCAAAACACCAAAAATAACACTAATAGCGAGGAACCTGTACGTGTTATGGTATATTTAATGAAAGTACTCGCACTCCGAACGCATTTATTCATCGATATAATTTTTAGAATAGCGATAAGATTATTCCCTGCACGTCTAATTCCACATTATGCAAAGAGTTGATTCCGAACTGTATCACATGCAATTTTAATATGTCCTGCGTCTACGGCGAGGAATTAAATGTTTCGTGTAACGTTGAGCGGTATGCCGAATGCAAGGTTGGTTAAAAATTACCAAATTAACGATCTATGAAATTCATGTTCTACTAAATAGGGTGAACGGAGATTTGATCGAAATATGATATGCCGATACTGTTATCAAACCGAACCTTGGGAGCATACTTGCGATTTAAAAGCCGATTGTCATTCAGTTTCTATCGTAAATTCGATTTACCAAACGAATTGTACGGTGCATCCAGATATTTTATGTCTTGGTAATCATTTTTTTTTACGATGTTTTAAAATTATTTTTAAAAAATCGTATATTCTTCAGGGCGTAGAACTTTCAACAAAAATATTCGATGTAACTGGACGAGAGGATATCGATGGTCTACGGCCATGGCTTTGAGTATAACCTTGGGGGGATTCGGTGCAGATCGTTTCTATCTAGGGCATTGGCAGGAAGGTATCGGGAAGTTGTTCAGCTTTGGTGGTTTAGGCGTTTGGACATTGATCGATGTTATATTAATATCACTGCATTATTTGGGCCCGGCGGATGGATCTTTATATATTTGAGATGTCGATTATTTAGATGACTTGCTGTGATATCTTTAATTTTATTTTTATTATTTATTACGATGAATCGCACTTTAGAATTACGATAAAAATTACAATGTAGCGGAGTAGTAATAGTGTAAGTAGTAAAGAATGCATGAAGATTACTGAAGTGTATTTTTACTAACTACTGGGTGTTCTCGAAGTGTTCGCTATGAGCCACTGCAATTTGACCTGCTACAGATCTGATGTCTACAGCACCTCAAATTGGAAACGAAATCTAGCGTGATACACAAAATGATGGGGCTTGGTTCGTCTGATATACGAATTACTTCAATCAATCAGAAAACGCTTTTCAATCAACAAGTAATGGTACAATATATACAATAGATCACAAACCACCTGATTTGGGGAGCGATACTTGAGTAATAGTGATAGAAAGAAAGGTTTTCAGTTAACGTATGCGGTTGGATTCGTAATCACAATAGCGGTTTGCGTTCGAGGATTTAAGAAAGATTTAATTTGATAAATCATCATCTTAGAAAATTAACGTAAATATCAAGAAATGACCCGTACCACATCGTAGAAAGAGGAATGCATTTACGCAAGAAGATCTTCCTACGCAATACACACAACGATAACCAAGGCTGGTGCGAAATGTCTCCTAAAACATTGAAGGCGCAAGATAAGATCGGCACTACACAAATACATGATGAGGCTGAAGGCAAGGAGAAGGTGAAACTGTAAGCCAGATCACCGCCAAAGATCGAGAATAAACATGTCAAAAATGTGTTCACAAATGACAGAAAACTTGGGCGGGGAAAAATAGTAGATATTAGCACTAAAGGATAGGAACATCATCAAGAACCCGGTTGTAAAAACAAAGCAGCCAAGTGGAGAATGACACCTCTTTGCTCCCGTGCTTCTCTCACTTCTTCATTCCGTGTCTTTCTTCATCCTCCTTTTTTTTTGCTCTCGCATCTTAAGCTCTTTGAGTCAATCTGTTTTCATTCGTCCCTAGAATATGTCTTAACCGTCTCGGTTGCCCTTGTTGTATTGCGTTTGATACCTCGCCTATTTTTAATTGTTCTCGTTATACCTCATTTGTGATTTTATTTTATTTTTACCGCAGTTATCTTTGGGACTTCTTTCTTTCCGAGAAATTTAATTTATTGTAATTTTTTAATTACTAAGTATGATATCTACGTTATATTTTTCCGAATTCTTCAAGCTGTTAAAACAAATTCCTTAACTGTGAGAACACCCTGCGTGGTTAGATCCTTTAATTCATCGAGGGTTCCTTCCTTCATTCATTTCCCCACACTCTGTTTTTTTATAATAATTAGCTCACCGACATCATGCGAAGAACAAAAAATTTTTTGATGTATCTACTAAAATTAAACTCAATTACGAATATCTAATAATTAAATACTTTTAATTAACGCACTCAAGAATTCGCTTAAAAACCATTTGAATGGTATGTTCAAAAGGAAAATAATTCTAGATTCATATTTAAAGCAGCGAGAAAATCCCTTTATTGTATAAAACCATAAAACATGAAAAAATCCACTTTTCATTCCATGAAGCATGAAGAATTGTTAAAATAACTTAACCTGCCTTCTGGAAATCAACATAACAGTTCAATTTCTGATTTTAAGTAATCACGAAGTTCTCCTTGGGATAGTTCTTCAACAAGATGTCCCGGAACCTGAAAGGACCATTACAAATATCTTAATCGTGATTTCCTTCACTCTGTATATTCAACATTGTACTTACAGTAATCAGTGCATTATCCATTTCTCTCAAGATTCTCAGTTTTAACTGCATAGGACCATTTGGCTTATTTTTGTAATTTTTTACGCAAACGTAGTCATCTAATACTTCAACAAATACAGTCTTATAAACTCTCTTCGTGTAACCAATGATTCCGCAAATAGGTAAATGGGGAATCTCATAGGAGATCTCGAATTTATTCACGGCTATTTCAGGTTCTTGTTTAGCCATCTGCTTCAATGTGTTCAATACCTTAACGAGATTTGGCCTTCGGACCAATTGTTGATTCGTATTCAGGAATTGATGGTGTTGAGGCTTACGGTTTAGTTCTCGGAATAGTTTCTTGTTCTCGAAGAATATGCATGTTAGTAAAAGGTTCAGTCTTTGCTTCGTTTTTGATTTGATTTCTGCGGGAGAAAAAAAAAATAGTAACGATATGAATCAATTCGACGGATTTTAAAATTTAAGAATTTTATAGAGATACGGCAATTAAATAAAGAAAGTTGGATATAGTCATGCAGTTTCGAGAAGAGGCTGCAGTCGATTGCTTGGAAATAGTTAGCCACGTTTAATTTCTTAGATTAAAAAAAATTACCTCTAACGCCATCAATATTAGCATCAGTTAACGCATATGGAATAAGCTCGATAGGTTGATAATCCAATATCCACAAATACAAAATACTATTAATTAACTCTTCCACGTCCTTCTCGTACTGTCCCGCTTTGATTCTGTCCAAAATATTTAAAGCTACTATATTTGAGATTATGTCCTTATCGATATTCTTATAACCTAACGTACTGAGAGCCCACAAAAACCGTCTAATATCTTTAACACGTATATTTCCATCATCAGCATCGATCTTGGTATCTTTGAGTTGCTTTAAACCCAAATCGACAAATAAATTCAACAAATCCTCATCGTAATAGAAATAATCAGCGTACAAAGCTAAAACGTGCGATATCACAGAAAACGGATAAAATTGATGTGTTTTATTAAAGAAGATGGTAGACGATATGGTATTTAACACATCTTCATCCTGATAGCGATTATGTCGGAGCGTTTTTACTAATATAATGAATAAAGCGGTATCTTTAAGTAAATATAACTTATCGTTTATCGTTTTCTTTACATTCTCCAATATTTGCCTGTTTCTAATCTTTGTACTCGTTTTAAAAGTCGAATTGCATATAATACACAGCTCCTCGACGGATAAACTTTCGATATCCTCCTTCGTTAACTTCTGCATGCATTTCCGTAACATAACTTGTGCATTCTTCGATTTTTTCTCCAATCCGATATAAAAGATAGTTTGTAAGAGCTCTTCCTTCGATAAGAAACCAACTTCGGACATTAAACGATCGATGGCTTTATTATAAAATTGATATTCTTTTATTCTATTCGGAACGGACTGTGTGAATTCATTTAGAATCCTTAAAATAGTGGTGGAATCTAAATAATCGAGTCTTGTACAGCATTCAGCGTCGATAATTTGCATCAGCCTTTTAAAGTGATACTTGTTCGACGTGTAATTTTCATATTTTAAAGTACGTAATAATTCTTCGATATCGTCAGACTTTAAATTGCTTATATGATTCGATTGGTTGGATTTAAATTTGTCGATAACGTTGTTTATAGAATACTTTGCGGAGTCTCTTAATTCATAATTGACTTTGCTATTCGTATTTGGCTCTATGTATTTGTTGTTCATGAAAAGTACTATTCTTCCGATAACTGTACTCTCATCGAGGGGCACTATCTTCTCGCTGTACAGACGTATTCCCGATTTATATCCTTGTTTGAATAGCTTAAAGCCACACCTGCAGAAATTAAATGTCAGCTCCATAACTTTTACTCATGGTGCGGAGTAGCAGATATACACTATTTGGGTTGCTAGCTTAGATAAAAATACGCTTATTTCACTAATTGTTAATAAATATCATCAGAATTCACTAAATATGTCTAATCAGTACAATAAATAGATCAAATTATCACATTTTTGCCAAGTATGTGCAATTGTTCGGGGTGGCAAACAAGTGGGAGTTTGTTATAAATAGACCAATCGCATCGCAGCTTTTTTTTTTTATATTTGCAGTGGCGTACATTGAAATTAAAAGATAAAAGGGTGTGGGACGTTAAATAAATAATTCTAATTGGAATTCAATAATATTCATAATCTATTCATCTAATTCCAATTAGAATTGTTGAAATGAATTTATTGGAATTAAATGAATAGATTATGAATATTATTGAATTCCAATTAGAATTATTTATTTAACGTCCCACACCCTTTTATCTTTTAATTTCAATGTACGCCACTGCAAATATAAAAAAAAAGCTGCGATGCGATTGGTCTATTTATAACAAACTCCCACTTGTTTGCATTTTCAGGGAATTAAACGAATAATAAATAAATAAATTGAAAAATAATTAAAAGAAAATATTATTTTCTGTAGCCGAGTTGGTTCTCGTTTTTGAATTAAAAACACGCTTTTTCTTACAAACTAGTTCTTTATTCGTTTTAACAATCCGTTACCCCCACTCTTCATACCGCCGTCTTGCCAACCTCACATGGTCGGTAAGTTAGGAAAACACATCAATACATTTGCGCGGTGAATTTGAAATTATTTACCGCAATTCTCGTATTCCATATTTTTTCTAGAAGTAAACGGTCGGCAACCTTCGCCTTGCGATCCATAAAATACGGCTGAAAAATCACACGATCTATGGTTAAGCTCATGTACAAAAATGTTTATTAGGTCGAGAAATAAACGAATTTTGAGTTTTTAAAAAGTTTTTAAAAATAAAAGATTTAGTATAACCATGGGCGTAGTCAGAATTTGGTCCGGGGGGGGGGGGGGGGGGTCACAATAAGAGTTGATATTTTGGAGAATTTTGTATGACCGTTGAAGGGCGTTTGCAGGGATTAAAAAGTTATTAATTTAAAATTAATCGCCCAGGATTTTCAGAAAATACTTCTAACTCTATCTCATTCTTTTTTTCCAGTAAAAGATTTTTATGCACGCTCATTAAACATAGTCCATTTAAACGATTTTTTCTCATTTTAGATCTTAACTATGTTTTGACACGTCTTAAGATGTTAAATGATCTTTACTGTTGGTCCCTCTTTGCCCCCCTCTAGCTACGTCCATGAGTATATATGAATGTTCAAAGGAAAATGTTTTTCCACGTCCCATTTTCCAATTCAAATTCGCAACCCAACGATTCCCCTCTGCTGATCTAGTATGTCTATGATTTATATATTATCATCAGTGTTGCCAATATTTCTATTGTACTCGTATAAAATACGCCTTATACGCTGGTAGAGTAGGTTCAAATAAAGAAGGACATATTACGCAGAAGACTTATTATAGTTGAGTGTAGGCTTTCACGACCGTAATCAATAGTAGAAATGTCTTTCGGGTGATGTCGTGTAGTTAATATTTTACTTGACGTTTCGCTGATCATGCTGTCAGCTTCTTCAGAAGAATTTCTAAAGACTGAAGAAGCTGACAGCAGCTATAGTTCGACTAGTTAATTATCACCGGTTAAATGATGAAGGGCTCTTCAGTAGCGTACCATTACTGTTTGCAAAGAGTTTAGAGGTGTTTAAAGCAATTGTTTGGTGATCAATTTTTCTGTGTTCCTTGTGGAGAGCTTCAGGTAAGCACCAAAAGTAAAGTCTTAAAGCCAAAGATTTTACGCATAAACTACAAATAGACTCAGTATTTTAGTTCCTCTCTTTTAAGCTTTTTTTCCTTATGTTGGCAACGCTAACGTATGATTTGTATTTATGAATGAAACGTCGCGGTCATCCTCAACTAATATAGAGCTATTTTCTGCTATCATATCATAAAGGAAAATAGTACTTTCTACTTTGAAATCCTGTAACACACGCCTATGATTTATATGTGAAGTTAGTTGTATAATTGCATATTGCCATTCGTTGCTATATTCACAATAATCGCAGTGGCGTACGGAAGTAATTTTAAAAGTAAAAATACGCGAAATTACTATTTAATTGGTATCTTGTTGATATGATTTATATCTATTTTTAAAATAATAATTAAAATTTCAATAACACCCATTTTTACTTAATTTAACACCTTGCCTGTTATGCCGTGCACCAACACATGATTCTCGGCAAAATTAAATTGCCTTTAAAAAGTTAAAATTAAATTCAAATCCAAAAATGAATTAAAAATACATATTTTTGTGTTTGTGAAGTGTTATTCAATAACCGAATCAAGTTACAAGCTAATCCCCATTTCAGACACAAACATACGTAACCTAATACAGTGAAAACATTTTAAAAAAATCTAAAGAAAAATGCCAGTTTCTAATATGACCCTAGTGAAAATCGCTTCAATTGGAGGAATTTTAACCGTATCTATGGGAGTCGCCTTACGTATGAAGATAAATAACAACATCTGCCAAACGGATTACTACAAAGATGCATTTAAAACTTTACGAAGCCATCCGGGAGCTGTGAGTTTATTAGGAGAACCGATCAAAGATCAATTACTTGATGTTGGTGATGGAGAAAAGAACTATACAAGGCAGTTTTCGGCACATTACGAAGTACCTGTGAAAGGACCCAGACGGAGGGGGACGTTGCACTTTTGGGCAGAACGAAAGAATTTGGAAGATTCGTGGATTGTTAATAGGATTGAGTTGGGTTTAAAAGATGAGCCAGATAGGAGGTTGTTGATAAAGAATATTGAAAATTAGTCGTTATTTATTGTTAAAAAAATACTTAGCAAATATTAAACGTTTTAAATTACATAATTATCTTCGTAACATTCTTTAAGATCTAATAACTTATCTAAGCATTCTCTATATGTATCCTTTTCTAAACCTCCCGAAATAAATTGAGGAAATCGTTCTATTTTCAATTTCTTTGCTTCTTTATGAAGCGATCCTACTGTTTCATTTATTTCACTACACGAATGCAGACCCGCTAAAATTGGGATTGATTGAACGCCTAAAAGAATGATTTCATTAAATAATTATACGTAATTACATCTAGCTAGTGAATTACTTTCGTTTTCCTTCCGTAAAGTAGAACAGATATTTCCACTAACACCAACTTTATTATCGAAGAAGTTCGGATAAGGTTTGTTTGGTACCAAACCTTTTGAAATATTCGTTACACTAGTAGCTGTTCCAAAAGTAGTACATGACATATAAAACGTTAACATCTCGTTGATATTTTTGCAACGATAAGCTGGCATATCTCTTTGAGTCCCGGCTCGATCAAAGGGTTTCTTAAGCCGTTCTTCGGGGATACCTCGTAATGTTATAACCTGCATCATTCGGTCGGTACCTAAAAATTTACATTTTGACATAGTTTTCGTCAGATAAATGGGAAAATATACCAATACTGCAGTTCGGGGTTATACTTTTCGAGAGAGGGCCATCCCAATTATCTAGGCACTCGATAAGGTCCGCACCTTCATTAAAAGAAAACGGCAAGCATAAGCTTGCAGCAACAAGCTTTCTATTATGCAAACTTAAATCTGCGCATAGATCAGATAAGGTGTATTGACTTGCCTTCAATCTATATCGTAAGGTGAACGTATCTAAAGCTGAAGCTAATATTGCGCTTGTATGGTACATTAATTTATCCTGAAAAGAAATTTTAATCGTCATTAAAGGATTTTACCATCAAAACTAAAACGTACATTATATTGAACGTGGTTAAATTCTCGTTTTATACCAGGCTGTCTCCAACCGTCTTTACTGGTACATAAAGGCGCAAATAGCGAGCTATGTTCTGCTAAATCAACAAATGATAATGTAAAATTAATAACCCTAAGAGAATCGTTAATTTGAGATCTATGCCGTTCTTCTTCCGTCTCGTAAGAATAATCACTGTAATAAGACGGTATCACCGGTATTGCTAATACTGATTTCCTATCGTATTCATCACGTAAATATTCAATACAATCGCAGCCCAATCCTGAAAACCCATTACTAGCATCAAGAATAACATGAAACCCCTAAAAGAAATCGTTTTGATCTAATTTTTAATTTGCGTAATATTATAAGCCAACCTGCATGTTATCGCATTCTTCGGCAAAATTCCTAATCTTATCGGTAAAATCGTCTTGAAATTGTTGACCTTGCCAAGTTTCTTTACCTTGCGTAAACACGTCGAACCCCTTATTTCGATCATCATGTTCATATTCTCTTATTATATTTATCGTATTAGGGTGAAACCGCGTATACAAACAATCCGACCATACTTTTATGTTCTCCTCGAAATTATAGTTCTTTTTCTGTGCCGTTGAAGGTTGAGAATCTATATCTTGTAAAAATTCACTCTTGTCTATTCTTTCCTCCTCCGTTATTTCCACTCGATCATCATGCCAAGGTATTTCGGTTACTTTCGGAGGGACGGGAATACTGTATAATTCACCATGTTCGGGTAGTGAATTTAAACTGCCTCGTAAGTCAGCAAGTAATAAACGTGGAGTATACGTAGGTTGTCCCTAAAGTAGAAGGTCTAGATTTATATTAAAAAATAAACATTTTTTACCTTTAGTGTTAGACCTTCTCTGTATAACACGCGGTTGTTTATTTCAGTATGATCTTCAGGTGTGAAGGAAAATGAAAATTCCTGAAGATTCCACCAGTGAGCCCCTATAAAATTTGAATAATGGCCGAATTGTAGGGTGCATATTTCGCGAGTGCTCATTTTTGCATTTTACACATACATAACCTCTTAAAATGAGATGTGTATTGAGGTTATGTTATAATGTCAAAAATTAATATTCAATCACTGTTGTCGGAACTGTGAAAAAAACACATAGTAGAAAGCCTTGATTTTATTGATTTATTTGCGAAATTAAACATTTCTTGTTGTTCTTGGATTAAATTTATTAATTGTACATTGCCCTAATTATTTAAACTCGATTTTGTTATTTACGTAATACAATGTACTAAATAATTAAGCAAGTTTCCAAGTCACTGTTCCTTATCGAACAGTTACAGTACTAAATATGCTCCTATCAAACCCGTATCTTTACAATCGCCAAGGTTATCGGTGCATTTTTGGATTTTGCAAAATTTTATCTTTAAAATGGACGAATTAATTGAACAATATGAAAATTTAAAATTATCAGCCTTCGACAAAGTAAAACAAATAAATAGTTCAATCCACAATGTAACACTTGGTCCGAACAACAATTGCAAAGATTTAGAAAAAATTTCCATCCACAAAGAAAAACAGCAACACAAGAAATTGAAACCCAAATCAACAATGTATGCAAGTGAGCCGGTTCATGATCTTCGTATCTTGCTAAAAATGAAAGAACTGGAAAGGTTAGAGAAGGTCCAGGAGGCAATCGCTCAACGTAGGCAACTAATCGTAGAACAACAGAAGATGCACGAAAACCAGATGAGAGCTCGTTGGGAACAAAAGCGAAAGGAGTTATTGCTGCAGGTGCAACGTCAGGAAATGCAGATCCTTCAGGCTGAAGAGGAACAAACTAAAAATTTTCAAATACAAAACGAACAAAGACAAAGATATTATCAAGAATTGGAAGAGAGACGTAAGAAGAGGGATTTGGAATTACAGGCTAAGGAACAGATGAAGCGAAACCTTGAATATATGAATAAAATAACAAAGAACCAACAGGAAATCGGTGCTTTATACCAAGACATTTTAAACATGTTAAAAACGACCGTTATGGATGAGATTATCAGGAAACCAATCGCGGAAGTATCGCAGAAGTTAAAAACCCTTTCTTTAAATATGGACGAAATAGCAAAGAAATCTAAAATGAGCGTTAGTCCCGTTGAAGTACAAAAATCAAGCGATTTAGTAGAACAAATGATCGTATTAAAGAATGAAGTGCAGAAGATTATAATCGAACATAACAAACAAAGAGAAATCAAATTGAAAGAAGATCAGCTGAGAAAAATGAAGGAAGCAATTCCAAGCACGAGCGCTATACCATCTACATCGAAACAACCTGATCCGCCACCAACCGAAATCGCCTCACCTGCAAAAATTGATAAATTCGTAAGTAAATCATCGTTTAGCTTCTATTCCGAACTCCAGGAGTTCCTTCAAAATTACGAGAAAACCTACGCAGATTTACTAGGTAACGAAGCCTTGAAACAATTTAAATTCGATTGTAAGAAAGCTGTGAATATCCCAGTGAACGCAATCTCAGCCGTAAACCCACAACATTTACTTGATAAATATGTAAAATTATCAAATTTATTAGCCGGTAATCCTGTTCCCATAGGGGACTCCAAGATGTCGGCAAAGTCGCACCCGCAAGGAATAGCATTTTGTACGGATTTGCTAGCGAAAAAATTTATTTTGCAAGGTGATCTGATGATTTCAAGCAATCCAGAGGCAGCTTTCTGTTATGCAACTATAATTATCTCTTTGTGGAATGAATTTCCCGAGTTCGGTAAACTACTGTTAGCCCATTTCCATAAGCAATGTCCGTATCTTGTCCCGATACATATGCCTAAATCTGTAGGACAAAGTGACGAAGATTACTATAAAAGCTTAGGTTATCAGTATTCCAATGGCATCGTAGAGAAACATGACAAATACTTGAAACGTATGGCCGGTATTATGAGGTTGTATGCAGCAATCGTCATAGGTAAACCGAAGCAGAGTCAAAACGGTCACAATCCGCACGGTTTATTGCAAGGGTGGAGATGGTTAACCGCAACACTAAATTTAGAACCGAAGTCTGACGTTACGGCAAGTTTAATACATGTATTTTTGGAAACCGTAGGTGCAACTATGCAAAGCATGTATAAGAAGGAATTTACGAAGATCATCAGATTTATAATCAGTGTATACATGCCTATGTTAAAGAAGGTCGATTCCGGAGGGCCTTATACAAGGTTAGAAGTGCTACTGCAGGAATACGAGCAACGAGGATATTTTCCAGCACCTATTGGTACTTTATCCCCTAATTTTTGGTAATTGTCCTGTTTTTTTTTGTGATGCGACTGTATATTTTATGTCTCTATATACACTGAATGTGAAAAATATTAAATCGCAAGGTTAGTTTTTTGCGGTTTTTTAAATTTTTCACAATGTACTTATCGTTTTTCTTTTACAAAAATATTAAAAATTTTTTTTTGATAGCCTAGCAGGTTCTCGTCAGATTTAAGAAAGTTTGAAGTGTATTTTTAAGCAAATTTTGCTTGAAAAATATATTTACAAAGATCCTAAACTGTGCCAAATCTGACTAGACCTAGCCAGCGTATTCAAGAAAAATATGTTTGAAAATAGCTTTTATCCGGGTAGAAATTTTTAAATTTCGCGGATAATTTAAGTTGGTAGTTCCGGTAATGAATTCCGTATTTATTAGCAGAACTACCAACTTACATGATTCGCGAAATTTATGTTTTCTCGGCTATTAAACTATTATTCAAAGTTTTTATGTATACCTCCTTGTGGTTTAAAATTTTTAACTTACTCTTGTATTATTGATTATCTGCTTATATACTTATTTTCAATATATTTTTTTTGTAATTATTCTTACTTTTGATTGTACAAATTTATTTTTGTTAATCTATTTCGTAATGTTAACGGCTTGGTCGCCCAATGGTAAGAGGGCCTGCGCTTGAATGGGCGGAGTTAAGCGCTGTACGTTCGAGTCCCGCTTAGGGTCAACAAATTTTCTCTTTCACTCCCGAGTCACCTACACACACAACCTACACACTAAAAAGGCTCCCGAAATTAAAACAAGCTAAAAAAGAAGCTTATACACCCCGTTGGGCCGTCACTACACTAAAATAAATAAATAAATAAAGTTCCCCACATTCGGTTAGCTTCGTGAAATTAACAGAGACTAGACAGACTCGTGTTTCGTCGACTCGAGACGAATAAACAAAAAATTAAAATTGGGGAAAATTGAATTTTATCCACATTGAACGAATCAGTTTGCCGTCGTTGCTCTCCATGGAACGAGTTATTTTAACTTGCTTCCGGATTGAGACGAATTCACTTGATTTACATTCAATTCCTGGCGAGCAATTTTGGTCCTGTCATCGTATCTCAAGCTTCTTCGGCGATTAGGGTTTCACGGTCTCGCACGTAAAAAGACCTCGGGGCGGTCTTTCTGGAGATATCCAAAGCTTTTGAGATAGTCTCTGGGACACGGGAATCAATTAGAAAATGATTGGAGCAGATTTCCGAGTTGGCATCACAAGGCTGATTGCGTCATCCCTATTTGGAAGCCCTTTTTGGTGGTGATGTACTGGTTGTCTCCTCCAGGCGCTTCATCGGCTCTAGAGTCTCAGGGGTCGTTCTTGGGCCCGGACCTCAGGGGTCGTTCTTGGGCCCGGATCTCAGGGGTCGTTCTTGGGCCCGGACCTCAGGGGTCGTTCTTGGGCCCGGA